>QNGE01002205.1:80511-94151 GCA_008508345.1 Paragonimus westermani
GCTTAGAGAGTTTGCCGGTGTTCCTGGAAGCAAAAGCGGCTTCCATTTCCTAAACTTTCTCCACTAACCAAGCCTCACGATGAGCGTTTAGCCTACGTTTCAGTTTTCTACGGATATCTCTACTAGACTACCAGGAGGCATGTTCCGTGTGGTTTCTAACAGCTCCAGGGATTTCTTCGGGATCTAATGTTTGTTCAACCCTTGTGTCCCCTTGCTGCATGCCACACTACCTGTTTCATAAATTGTCTGTGAGATTTGAGTTCAGCACTTGTTAGGATCTTCGAAGTGTGAACTACTAAGGCGACTTTCTGTGCTGGTTTGGTACTTATGTTTTACCGACAGTATATCCACCATTCTCTCAACAGCCAACCGTTGCTGTCGGTGTCTTCGTTGCCCAATGAACGTAAGGATGAAGCGGCCAGGTACCAACGCATGTTCTGATTCCAACTATTTGCTCCAACCAGAACGACAGTATTGAATGGAAGTACGCCACTGATAACTAACTGGTATTTGGTCTATCTGAGACCAGACTTGATTCGGAGAAGAAGGGCGGTGACGCAGACGATGTGTAAAGCTAGTGCTGGCTAAAAATAATTTATGCTCAATGCATGTCTGTAACACTCGTCCGCCATTATTCGACCGATGTGTTGCTATCCCAAACCTGCCACCTGAACGACACTTGGCCTGACCAAGGCGGCCGACCTGGGTGTTCATATCTCGGGCCAGAACGAGTATATTAGAACCACGTGTTGTGCGGAAGGATAGTGGCCAGATTGGAGTGACAAGCGTCTTTGATGTCGGTGTCATTCTCGTCAGTATGAGCGTAATCAGATACAGTGAAAAGATTTCTGAAGATTTCGCGCGAGATACTGCGGACATCGACATTCTGCGAACCTCGTGTTCGTGCAGGAGCGATCCGCAGTGTCAGCGAACAGTGCTCTGTGTTGGGGACGACTAGCTGGTATAATGGGGCGATTAGTCTGCACTTGAAATCATGAGATGATGAAATGCTTATAGGGTTCTGCAGGGTCAGCACATCCGGACTGCTTCGCTGAAGTCAGATGGTTCATCTGATGTGTGTTCAGTGTCCTCAGGTTTATCTCTGAAAGGGCTTCGCGTCGAAACAATGGAAACACGATAGTCCTCGTAGCGAACCGCTGTTTGTACATTACCAATAGGGAAGTGCTTCGTTGGCTTCGATTTCGAACCGACGGCTTTTACGGCGGTCACAGGATGTGAGGGATTACTCATTATAACGGGGCATCCGGCATAGAATTAAATAAACTGCACTGTCACATTTTCAAAAGTTTACAAAATTCACACATTCTGGTTTGCCATCGTTTATGTTTTCGTATCGGTGTTTATGGTCACCTACAAGTTATTTCTCTGGAAATGTACATTGCATTTTCAATTTTTTGCATATTTTTAGTACCGCCTACTTTGTTTGATATTGCATTTCATACACCACCTGGAAGAACGACTCGTACACAAATAAAAGTGTTTTTAAGTTATCGAAAGCCGCTTGAAGCTTGATTGAGGGGCATTGTCTAATTCCACTCACAAGAACGTTTGTGTTTTGCTTTTGCTTTAAAATGACCAATAAAAGGCAAAGCCAGGATTGGTATATTTGCAGCAGAAAGCATTTTTGTGGGGCATAGCTACTCGATAAGACGGAACGGTATGCCGTCGAACTTTTTCCTGTGTCTGAAATATACTGCTGTGCAATAATATACTAACATGAGACATGTCTTTTGACTGAATAATGTTATGTTAGCTACTGGAGGTGAATTAGGGCGCGTGCGGGCGGACAGTGATTGGTTGCTATGGCCACATGAACTGGCGCACAGTTAGTCTGTTTGTTTCAATATACTTTACAGTCCGTAGCTCCTTCCAAATTCATTTGCGATATATACCGACTCGTGCTACAACCGTGGCTCATTTAGCTCGTCCCCTCGTACTCAGGAGGCTCTGCATGTTAATGTCATGTGGTTCCGTGTGCGGATGTGCTGGTTTAGGTGTGCTTCGCTTGTCTGTTACGTTAACTTATCAATGTTGTATCTACAGTGCGAGTTAGCCTCAAACCTCACCTTTCTAGCTTGTCAAGTGGTCACGTCCCGCGAAACTCCATTGAGGTAATTTTCGGTTGGTAGATATGTCTTTGTTACCCTGGCGTCCTTGAGGGGTTTTTAGTCTCAACTGGGTATTGCTCTTTCTCACAGTGCTTGCAGCATATGCACTTTTTTGCAGGTCGTGCTATTTTTCCACTAGCTCTCTTGGTGGGGTGCTTTTCATGTAAAAATTTACATAATACTAAATACCTTAGCTAATAAGGCCAGGGTGGGCGTGCTGATAGAATTATAGAATGTATTTGTGTTATACTAAAGCTGTGTAGCTTTCTGAAACAACGGATATCCCACCCTCCGCTCTGTTGCATAGCTTTCTTAGCGCACCATTTCTTTCACGCTTTGAAGTGATCATTTTTTCTGAATGACGCCCTCTTAAACAGTCCTGTTTACAGTACACAACTTCCTTCTTCTTCTGAACCCCCTTCCATATGATTCAGGCAGGGGTTGGTTTCGATGAGGATTCGCTTACAATTAGTCGGAAAACCAACTGGCTGCGGTCCTCCATGTCCAGGGTTGCCGATGAGCGGGCCCGAACATCTGTGTGCGAAGGTGATTCTCACTGCTCTACTAACTTACGGAAGCCATCGAGTATGCGGTCAACTGTGCACTCTAAATCCAGTGTGGAATTGAGTTCCAACAGGTGATTATAGCCACTTTTTTAATTGGATCTTCTGCCTACTATTCACAGTCTGCAGGACGTCATAGCTTGTTTTTATTAGGCAAGATACCGTAGGTGAGCTCAGGAAGATTCTGTTTACCGTTCGCAAATCCTTTGTGTGTAAAGTACTACTGTCAGGTTAGCGATTACTTAGACCTATGTCGATGATGACTCTCGTTTTCATGCAGAAAACCAATAAGCGTGTGTCTGACAAATTTGCTCCGATTGTGCATTCCTCACGGTGTTCTAATTCGTGTTACATGTGGATTCAAAAAGTCCTGTGGGAATTTGTCATCATCACCGCAGCTTTAAGCGGATAATACGAAAGATTGCCTGTTAGCGCTCCGGGTCCATGATCATCAGTTTACATGAAGCCAAGGGTTTCCTTGTCATTTCGCCAACTTGGCTTCTAATTTTCCATGTCTTGTGACACGTGACTGACTCGAAGCATCAACTGGCTTCGAATATCCTATTTCCTTACCGAACAAACCCAAGATCAACCGCCAAGTACAGATTACTATCAGAACGTTAAAACATTCATTGGCTGCTGATTACCTGAAGTTAGCGTCTGTCGCTGCAGAGCGTTACGATCAGTTGGTTTTCAAAACTAACCTAAGGTACGAAGACATGATTGTACATGTTAATTTGTTTGTTTGCCCGGACATTCAATTTCAATTAACGTCTTATATACTTGGTTTCCAAAGACTATTCACCGGAGGTTGTTAATATTTTGACGATTTCCGAATGGTTATCTTTCGTTTCTCAGTGACTGTAGGACGATAGATCAACAATCCCTCATGTTTTATCGATAATTACTTCGAATTGACACTGAAGTTGTTTTATACGCCCTTCGGCTCAGTAGTAGCTAGTTCGAAGCACATCCTACTGAAGTTCGAGACCACCAATGGTGTTGGCCAGTATGTGGAGTAGTAATTCGTCTGTTTACCTGTCACTAATGTGTACTTTACGTGAATTTTGAAAGCAAGGCATTCAAATCCGTCTTCACATTGCTGCGTTTACTTCGCCACGTCGGTCAGAATTGGCTGATAAACTGTCGGCATTGTGGTTGATTGCATCCGTTTCTGGTTTAGTCTGCCACAGTGATCGGAGTCAAAGAATGCCTGCACTGACGAGTCATCACAGATGGCTCGCTGTCCATTACCTGTGGCTCTACTTGCACTCCTTCCATTCAATGTAACTCCTAGGAACTAGAAGCAAGGGGCGTGTTGATGGAGGACTTTGTGGTGTAACAGATGAATGTTGATTAGACACAGATGGTAGACCAGAGTAGAACTGAAGCCATTTTCTCTCCGGAGCAGAAAAATATCAGCTTACCAAAATCTAAGCCATTGGGAGTAACAGACATTAGAAGTGTTGGGCAAGATGAAACGGGAGACAGGATATGAACTACGAAGTGAATGCAAGTATAAGGGTTGATTCCAGTGTTTTTTATATGGCGTAAAGAATAGCAAAATTTGATTTTGATCAATGAATCCATAAGAATTTTCATGATACCAGTGGTACCGAAAGAAAGATGGCATGCCACCATAGTACGTGTTTATGAACGATTTTGACGTGGTCATCCAAACGACCGGGGACTTAGTTTATACGAACCAATACTGTAGAATCTAATTACTTTACTCACACTTAATGCACTCCCTGTCTCCTAGTTAACGGCTTACCATGGGCACGGTAAGAACTTATCAATGTTACGACTAATTCATTTTTCACAGCACCACGTGGTCATGTCACCACAAACTACGCTGCTGGTAGTGTCTCTGCATACTACACATATAGATTTACAGTCGCGCATTGTACTTAAGAACGCCATTCTGGAACACGCTATTGCAGACGGCGAGACCTACGGCTACATCCTCTTGGGATCTGTACTACAACGTAAAAGACCTGTCTGAATAACATCTTGGGGTTGCATCTTCAAACGATTAGGGTTCCCGTTACCTACTTCAGCTGCTTCGGAATCAGCCCTTCAGCCAACCTATTCACCTGTTCTAGCCAGCGCGGTGGTTTGAGCTTCAGCATACGTTCACTTCCGTCCATATATGTTCTGTTTTGGGGGCCATGCGTGGTCGCTGTGTATTGGATACGCTTTAGACCTTTTACCTGCATACGGTTCAGTTACCACACGTTTCGATAGCATAATGTCCATGTTTTTCTGTCATGCAAAACCATGAATAGTACAGTGGTTCCATAGGCAAAGGTTTAGTTTTTACCTCTAGACTTTGGTTGTCTCGAGTTGACCACGGAGCTCGCAACTCGCACTTGAAGAATAAATACGTCAACAGTTTGCTACCTGAGCGGTGGAAGCCGCAGAAGTTGTTTACAATCTTGCCAAGTGTGGTTATCACACCTATCCTGCGAAGGTTTCAAGATGGAGAATGTTTTTTTCTCATATTAATATCCACCCCAAATGTGACTACTACATTCGCGAAACTGTGGCCATTCGCAACAGTTCGTCTTTGTTGTTCGTAAATATTGCACTGCGTGCTTTCTTGCATACACTCGGTTTTCGGCGAATCCCTTTGTTACCGAATGTTCCAGTAACCATTGATTTTGCCATCAGTGAAGGGAGCGAATGCGGAAATTGTGGAACCGATGAACCTGCCGCACACTAATTCGGGTACACTACTACCTATGATTCTGTTTCAGAAGAATATTTCTGCATCATGATAAAGCATATCTGGGCCACGTAACAAATTCTTCAAGCGTCCACAACCCCCGCAACCATATCGTTTGGTACTCAGCGTGTAATTTTTCATGGTCACTAACCCGTTCGTTAAGATAGTGTACTGTAGCGATATGACCGTAACCTTTCCTTCTTACTAATTCCATTTATTTTCAAGTTGACCATCACTCACATTTGATCGCAGTCTTCGCATTCAGATAGACTTTCCAGCCAGCGTCTTTCGAAAGGAAGCACTAGACTCGAGTGTCACTCTCCTTAGAGCTCATCAGTAGTGCATATCCTTGCCACGGCTGGGATTTGAACTCCGGCCATTCCAATCATGAGGCAACCGTGTTGACCACTGCGCCATTGACCTCACATTAGGCACGAATTATCAAGTCTGAACGCTCAACCTTTCTCGCTTGTAAACAATGATCCGGTTGCCCGATCGTCTCGAGAGGAGACACAGTAACTGTCCTGTTAACTCCAATCGATAACCCCGCGATTAGGACTTCCAAGACAGGTCGAGATCACTGAACTCATTAAACCTGCAAGTGTTCATTTTCCAAGGACACGTAAGCCTATCAAGCTTTGTGTTCAGTTTGTTGTTCACCAATCCAGTGACAACGTTTACACGCAAAAAATAACGGTGTCTATGCGACAAGTAACCGAGATTCACACATTCCTGTTAGTTGTTAAGATTTTTCACCGTCCTGTTTGTCGATATAAGATTGCGCCCTTTTTCCTTCCTGAAGCGCCTTCATTCATCGCTGTTACATTTAATGAGTTCATCTATTGCATGCTCAGCACAACTCGACAATTTTGTGGACACTGACCTTCATACACACATGCATCAATTCCAGTACGTGTTCCTGTCGACCAATTATCCCACACCTTAATGTATTACTTCTTAATGTATCTTGTATTGCATTGTACGACAAACGGGATAGGAATACGATAGGTCGTATCAGAGTGGAAGTTTGACGACTCATTCATTCATTCCTAAACGGCTCTAAGCTCGACCACACAATGCTGTGGATCGAGCTACTGTTAACAGAAACAGAAGAAGGTCCTATATGAGACTTTGCGAACTGAATTGATAAAATAGGATGACACTTCCGATCCTTGTCGTTTGTTTCCACTACTTTTCAAAACTGATGATAAAATGCTGTAGTCAAACTGAACACATTTTTTCATCAGTTTTCAGAGACCGAAGTGGTACCTGTTGACTGGTGCTCATAAGCAATCATTCCAATCTTTACCTATACTCTGCTTAATTGTGAAACATAATGAGAAATAAGTACAAGTAGAACAGAAAAGCTTTCGACCTAGTCGAGGGTGTATTAACACACTCGAACATCCGCGCTCCCTTTCTCATTCACACACTTCTTTTGACTGGTTAGTCCGACATGCTCTCACTAACTACGTTCATCGTAGAATTGCACCAGTGGAATATGTCAGCTTCTTCAAGTCATCACATACTCACTCTGCACTAACGAGGTGCATTTCTGGTCATTTATCTCGAGCGTTCGTTACTTCATGGGACCTTTGGTTTCTCCTTTACACTTTGATCACGTGATAAATGATATTCGGGAAGGAACACTCGAAGGTTCCGAGGATTTTGCATTAGAGCTTCTGCTAGATTGCAAGTGGGTTGCCATTGATTTTGTAGATTACACGAATGCTTGGTTCTGCAGGTACCCTTTTGTCTCGGTCCGCTCATACTGCTGGTCTGTGTTTTATTCAATGTGCACATTCAAGGCGTACAGTGCTGTTAAAGGATTGAGTTGACATTTATCACGTTTTGTTGCTTTCATAAACATCGCTCAAGACTGCTGGTCTTTTCACATTCCTAGATAGTGTCAAGTTATCAGCTTCTTGTGTTACTGACGTGGTGTTCACTAGGATATCGAAAGTATGTACCGCGTTTGCCAAACTACCTTATTTGCAGGCTTTCTAAGACGTCCGTTTGTTGGTTAACAGCAGTGTTTGCAACGATTTTTGGCCCATTCATGCAGAGAATGTATATAGACTCTCCGTATTCGGCCACCGTTGCCTCCGCCAGTTGGCCAAATGGGCTGATACTGTCAGCCAGATAACAGTCTATCGTGCTTATGTGGTAAATATCCGTGTGGTCAACGAGAACTAGAAATCTGTGACGCACAAATATACGGTATACAAATCGTTAACGCGTATCACAGAACGTAACAATAGTCAAAACCTCTGGAAAACACAGAAGGTCTTAAACATCAGCCGAGATTGTATTCACTCCCAAACTAAAAGGTAACATACCGACTATGTAAATATAAACTTCGATTGGCTTTGAAAAGTCTCACCTAACCTGAAAGAAGAACGCGCGCCACAATTGAAGGTCCACACATTATAACGCCATAAGTTAGAATTCAAAACCCAAAAATATTTTTCTGATAAATTTCCAAAACTCAACCATTTGTGGGGAAAATAAACCTTTCCCAACTACACAAGCACGCTGCCGGTAATCCGAGTAACGAAATGCAGTCTTCTCCGATTGAGTAGTGTACTCCACATACTGACAATAATTCCTGCAGAGCGCATTGTTCAGTCTGGCTGCTAGTGGTTGAAAGAAACCATATAGCGTCTAGGTGATGACGTGGTCATGTGCTACGAAAGACTACTGCTCTGCCTAGACAGGTTGACAGGTTTCGCCTTCCATACCGGGAAATACGCGACCTTCATTTATCTCCTTGTTTTTTTCCCATTCCGTTTACTTTTCTCTTGCTAGAGCTAGTCAGTAGTGCATATCCTTGTTACGGCCGGTACCAGGACTCATGGTTTCATGAGGCAACCGTGTTGCCCAGTGCACCGTTGACCTCACGTTGGGCACGACTGAAATATCATATGTGAACACTGAACCACTTTCGTTTGTGAGTATTGATCAGGTTGCCCCATCGCCTGCAATCGATGATCCCTCGACTAGGAATTCTCTCAGAGTTGAAATAACCGAAATTACTAACCTATCAAGCGACATTTCATTTACTGTTGAGTGGTAGTTGATTTGGGTCCTCATATAAATTGAAAATCACCTACAGTTGATCACGGCTGTCACATTCTCATAAGCCTTCCAGTCGGCTCCTTTGGGAAAGAAGTAGTGTATTTGAGCTCCGCTCTTGATAGAGCTCGTCACTAGTGTATATTCCTGCCACGGTCTAGACTAGAACTCTGGTCACATTTTCACGAGGCAACCGTATTGTCAGCTAGCATACGTTCGTCTCCCGGTGTCGTTCGTCCTCGTTAAATATCTATCTTTGATGAATAAACCTTCCCACAAACCCACTCTGTTCCGTCTGAGTGAACTCAAAAGCCGAGGTAGGTAATCTAGTAGGTAGTGGGACAAAAGGACCACCATATTTAGCACTAAATTATCCTGAAACGGGCAGTGGTTTTGCTGTAGGACGACTGAAGATGTAGCACAGATCGACAGTAAGTTATTGCTGATTGATTCGTCAACACATTTACTCTTCAATCAAACCAGTTTTGTGGAAATCGTGATGATCCATTCGTGCCTAATGTTAGGTCAGTGATGCAGTGACCAACGTGGTTATTTCATGAAAGCATGATCAGAATGCTGGTCTAGACTGTGGCAAGGATGTGCACTACCGACCTGCCCTATCGAGAGCGAAACTCGAACACAGTGCTTCTTTTCGAAGGGACCGACTGGACAGTTTATGGAAATTTGACAGCTGTAATCACTTGTGAGTGATGTTCAATTCATGTGAAGACAAAAATCCCCTACTGTTCATCAGTGATCGTTTATTGATCTTTCACCACGTAAATTTTGCTTTCAGGATCAATGACACTTCGAGTCATGGTTTATTCTATACAGGGCAGCACTGAATATACATATATGCACACTCTGAGTTAACGTTACTGACCACTGTACGTTCTGCTTATGGTATGTTCCAAAACAAATGAATCATTTCTTTGTACAAGACTGTAGGTGTGATTCCTTAAAGAATTGGTAGGTTTTTTTCTATAGGAATAACAGAGCTAATGACCCTGCCGTGGAAGAATGGCAATTGCTTCAGTTTTTCAGGAATTCATGTTCTGTACGTAACAAAATTTTATCGGTCAACAGACTAATGCATACACACTTGATTTTTCAATCACATTCGCTTGTGATTACTGCCCAGCCTGCTTGATCGTATCGAGATGAGACATTGTAACTATCTTTTCAATTTCAGTTGATTGGTGCCTTTCTTCGAGTTGAAATCTCAGATGGCGCTAAACTTGTTGAGCGATATTTTGCCAGAGGTGCAAGCGGTTGTGAATGATGCTGAACTTACGTGAATCGATATCTCGTATTACGTACGATAAGCATGTAGTGATCTATGCTGAATGTGGTATTTCCCACTTTGAGTTGGACAAATGGAGTCCCTTACTTGGATTGTATTAAGTATAGTTCACCCACATCTCAATACTGTGACTTTAACTTTACCGTGCATGTTCCCGTTCCCAGGACGATAGAAAGAAAGAAACAGTCCTATACAGATGGGGATATGGATAGAAGAGAGATCACAAGGTGGTTGTCTGGAAACAGCCCGTATAATCTTGTACTGCCTGTTGATCTGGACTATAGGTGACTGAACTGTGCGTTCTCTTGAGTTCATGCAGACACTGAAAATGTAAGTGGCTACACGGCGAATATAACAGCTACTTAGTCGTACATCTTATCTGATCCATTAAAGAAGACTGTGGGTACTCTCACTGACTCATTCATGCGTACTATATCACGTGAAACGAACAGAACAAAATGTCTCGTGGTGTGTTCGCTAAAACGCCATCCTTCTAATCAACGGATCGTCTACTTTATTGGCACAACTTATAAAAAGAACGAAAATTCTTTTCAAAACCAAGATGTAGTGATATTCTGATGGCTTTTTCGAGTGAGTTCTTCCCGGGAACGGATAACTGAACTAGTAAAACTGATCAAACCAAAGACGTCTGCTTTCTACACACTCGCTACTCGAATGCACTAGGATAATTTTATCTTCTGGCAATCTCATGTTTCAATCTGCTGTCTATCTTTTAAACCCTGCTTTTTTATATCAAAATACCAATCTTAAACACTGTTTCTCTGCTAATAAACTTAACAGAGAAGATCTGGACCTGTTCGTCATTCGTTAAGTGTCTTTCGGAATTGTAGAGTATAGAGACTTACGGAAACAGACGTATTCCTCATCGAAATTGTGTGCGACAGTACGCCTGCTTCTGTACTCAACTTTATTTCAAACGTGTTTAGACAGATATATGTAAAGCACTTAAAAAAAGCACACAGTGAGTAGTGGTGAACGATTTATTGTGACGTTTGCTATCCACACTAGGGTTCTTTATCAAACAAATAAATGTATACACCTTTTGTACGTAATTATCCCTACAACAATGCAGGCTCCATCCATGTGATAAATCCTAGTAACACGTTTCCTACTTCCACCCTCACATATTTCCCGTTTCAGTCACGTTGTTGGCGCTGAGTCTGCTGCTAGGTTTGTCGAGTTTCAGAGCGGGATTGCCCGTCACGTTACACCTGCATACTTTCTCTTTCCTCACAAACGCACCCCATCAAGAGCGTACTGGTTCCCTCCTAGGTAGTTCATTACAAACTTTCAAACAAGTTCTCGTCTTAGTGGTGTTTTTGCGTGCGCCTGTGTCCGCGCGCGCACGTGTGTTGCAAAATTCCTCATTCAACTCAGGCACAGTTTCCAAGGCGTTGATAACTGTTGGGCTCTGTTTGTTTAATTGTTTGTGTGCTTATCCATCTATCCTAACTCATTTGCCATGGTCAGTTGTGAATACACCTGCTCAGCGATTTCAGTTTTTCTCTAACTAACATCAGTTGTTGGTTTGGTTGTATACTAGTCGAACGAAGAGATGAACTGATGGCGTCATCTGGTTTTCCGCACTGTGACACCGCAGACTGGCATCGTCAGATTGAGTCACGAATGGGACCAGTTGCTTCCTTTGTTTCTCGTCTCCATCAGAACAATGTAACTCCTCTACTTTGATGCCACCCGCTCGTGATAGCGATTCTGACTTTCGTGGCTATTTTTATCTATTATCATAGTTGGGGTTTTCAGTTGTAGTTCAATACTTTCAGTTTATTTCTATCTCTCACTTACATCCTTGTTAACCACGCTGAACTGAGGTGTTCACCTATCTTTGCGTTTCATAGGTGATCAGGTGGCGGATGTGTTCCCTTTGAGGGATATTTTCCCATACAGCCAGTTTGTGGTATTCCATCATTTTCATATTTTTAACTGAGCACGTCCTTCAACAACTGAAGCGATCAGATTTACTCTTTCTTGCTAGTCATCAAAAAACACTTCCTCTGACCGGTGTTCACAGTTTCTCGGGGCAGACGCTTTAGATTCGTGAATTTCTTTATGCCCGAATGTGCATTGATTTGTGTGTTTTAAAGTGATGAATCCTAACTGTCACTCCTCTAACTTCTTCACTTTTTCGTTCGGATTCTTCAGTATCTATTAATCATCAAATCAAAATTTCATGCGGTGGTATTGGGTTTGACGGTTATTGTTTCCACTAACTTCCCACACAGCTCTCTCCATTTTTGTTTGTTTCAATCATTTTCGCTTTCTTTCAGAGCATCGTGTGCACCTACCAAAAATGCTACCCAGTCTGCGGATTCCTGTACTTTTCTGGCAATGCTTGACCGCGATAAGGTACGATCTAGATCGTCTCCCTTGTTGAAAATGATTTGTAATTATCTACATTGTTACTGCTTCACAAAAATTATACTGACTTGCGTTGCCGGCAAAGTTGACAAGTGTATTGTCGTACTTTTGTTTGTACAGTTATCATTACCATTTTGGCGCGTCCGTCGGGCCTACCGCACGGTGATAATTCGTTGTACTTTCATGTGTGTGTACCCTTGCAATTTAGGTGTAGGTAAGCAACCTAACAAAGAAGTTGTGTTCACTACCTGTATGTCGCAGTATTGACTTTGTCAGAGTTCATAAGTAATGCGACATGGTTATGATTGTATGGCTGCTGTTTTCCAAATCCGAAGGAAGACTATTACGAAAGGTACCGTCAAATACTGGTGGATGGTGATAACCGTGGTGTTATTTAGTGTGGCTGAAAAATTTGCGATACCATTGTATGGCTCGGGGTTGCTTAGGCTACATCTGTTACATGCAAGAATAGGACCGATTCATCACACTGATTGGCTTGACTAGCCCCCGAATGGCAAATGAACTGCTGAGTTAATCGATATTGTGGAATATTTTCATCTCTGTCTCACTGATCAATCCTTCAGGTTAGAGCTTCTCGAGACAACTCCATCCCTCCACATAACCGTAAGTATCTATAGTTGTCATCCTCTCAAAAGCTTATCGTTCAACCTATTTTCAGATATTCTGTCCAATGCGGTTATATTTACATTTCTGCCGCTGTGTTTCTCCTTTTATCCTTTACTGCTTTTTTGTTTATGAAAATTCGTTCGGAAGGAAACCAATCAATCGTTGGTTAAGATAGGTCGGAAACAAAATGCAGAACTGGTTTGAGCGGACGTCATTCAACCGATTCATCAAAGAGTATTTGATGTACGTTTTGTACCCGTTACGATGAGACTAGACCTCGACGTGGTGTGACGGCCTGCGCATCTCGATGACCTTTTGGGCTAAACTGAACGATGTGGTGACCACACCAACAGAGTTACTCATACCAGGCAGGCCAATAGGTAGAGGTCTGACAAACCACAGTCTCCTGGTCCTCCAGGTTGGGAGTTGCAAGATGGTTGGCATCTCTTCCCGAAAAAAACGCACCATTTTTGGTACACCGCCACCCACCCGCTGCCTTGCGATACAGGCTTTTGAGCCAAACGCCCTGGTTGAGAACCCTAATCGTTCTCCTTTCTAGGTCTGGCCGTCCTGGCAGTATCTCAGCCCGCACACACAACCATGAATCCTCACAACATAAACACTTCCATACTGCATCGGCCGTCTCGCAATATAAACCGGGTCGCCCTATCTGCTGCATACAGCAGGGTGGATAGGCGAAAACATGCTACTGCTGACCCCTCCCCCACTGTCCTATCAAATTTAGCTCTCAGGCCTCTCCCGATCCCCATTTCTGATACCTTCTCTGCAGGTCCCACAGCAGATATAATTAATCGTAG
>QNGE01002205.1:107915-122996 GCA_008508345.1 Paragonimus westermani
ATGACTCATCCGGTCGCGCACGTTGTCCTTGATCCGATCGCGGCAGGTTTTCGAACGTAACTCCCCCCCACGTTGAGGTATTCGGCCGAGCGTTCGAAAACTCGCACCCCCGACCTGGCAATCCACCACAGTATGGATGCGAAAACACGATTCTGTTCTGCGAGTCGTTTCAAACGTTCGTGATGGGTCGATAGTGCGAGCCTCGTTCAGCGTTGAGAGATATCTTTATGCTCGATCGTTTGCGCTCTTCAATCGTGGTTCCTATCTGGTAGGTGTCCTCAAATGCGGTTGTTCGTATGTGTGCATTTTTGTCTGGATCGTCCCGAAATGAAGTTGTGCTTTTGGAATACACAGAGAATTGGCTTACTGTCCTCCACGTGGCCTGTCCGTTGAGAAGACGGTCCTGTGATGTGTAATTTAGCCACTAACGCCATACTACTCATTATTTGCAAGTGGACCAATATGAATGCCCCTTGTGTTCAATATAGTGTATCAAGTGGGATCCCTTACGCCAGCACTTGAAGAATGCCACGAACAGTGCCCCATTAATTCTTTCTTGAAAAAATCGAAAGAAGAATGATAAGCCCAATGATCCAGAACTGCGCCACTTTCAGTACTGATTCTTTTAAGCAGCTTCCGGTTGCCCCTAACCTCAACTGAGTTAAGGGCATTGGGCATTGAGAGCGCGTTCACATACTTGTTCGACCACTCCCGCAAGGAAACGACACTAGAAGTGCATGACTGTCCACTGAGCAAAAAGCACATTTATTTTTAAAAACGAAAGCTGTCTACGACGGTATGCCTGACTGCTGCGGAATATGGCAAAGGATGCAAAAATGACCTGTAGCATCTGCTTTTGTTGGACAAAAGCCTCGACTGGTCCTCCCTATTGTCTGTCTGTTTGGATACAATAGGTTAACAAAATATGGTGTATGCCAGTACCTCAGCTGTACCTTTTGTTAAACTAGTTCCGTAAATTCGTTGTTCTCCTGATTGTGTGAACTCTGTCATCGCCACCGGCATCACATCATTAACTCACACTGACACCTGACTGTCATACAACCATGAGGAAAAAAATAACTCGTGTCTCAAAGGTGCTAGAAATAAGCTGAATGCTACCAGTTGTCCTCCCTATTTGAACACAAGCAAGCAACAGGAAGGCGCTTAAATCTTACAAGCAAACAGCCAAGTTACAAGTGAAAGCTAGGCGTCACCACTGGACGAGTTTTCATGTAGTTTTTTTACTCTTGTATTTCATTGATTTCACTTATTCCACAGACCATTCAATCAGGCTGTTGCTGACTGGTCTGATTTCAGTCACCCACACCAGACTGAACTGAGTTGAATGCTCAAATATCACGTCATTTTCTTTTCAGGGTCATCGGGACCAGCAAAATTATTACGCTTGAAGGCCGTGGTGTGCTCGCTGATCCTAGTGTGTGCAGAATGTTCTAAGTTGATAAATTAGGCAGGACATCACGAGCATGTTGACGGGAATTCGACCAAATTTTCTCTTGTGAGGAACTACGAATAAATATGTCATTTGTTGTTTGATAATTTTGCCGAGACATTAATTTCCCGAGCACATACTGGGGGCCGGCTAAAAGGGTCTGCCAGTTCTCTGACACAAAGATGACCTCCGTTTAGTTGGTTTTCTTAGACAATCTCACTCGATTTTCGAGTCCTACTTGGGCTTCTTGTAGGTATTCATGCTTAGCGCGCTGTTGGAGAAATGTTTCCCCAGACGTCTAAAAAATTTAGGGACTTTTTTGAAAGTCAACCGATCGCCAGTGTCACTTAGTATTGTCTGCTTTCGTACAGGCTCCATGAGAGGGTGCGGCTGGAATCCTTAAGTTCGATATGTTAAACCTACATTTAGCACTAGTCTGGCAAACATGTTGGTACGATTAGTTACTCAACTGTGTTTAATAGATTGAAGAATTTATGGTGTGAAGCTAGACCCCTGTTTCAGCATGATCGTCAGTCCTGAATATAATCACGCCATCTGTAACTAGCATCTGTATCATCTACCTGAGGAACTACCTCTGTTGTATAACAGGTAGTTTCGTTGTTAGTAGTATACTACTCACAGGTAGTGTGTTACCCACAGGGGACATTCAGAACCGCATTCACTGTAGGCGAAAAACAGTATCAGTTCAAACGCATGCCGTTTGGCCTATCCGGGGCACCGTTCAAATTTCGGCGCCTGATGGTTCAGCTGGTAAAACGACTGGATAATGTGGCGGTATACGGAGATGATATTGTAATATACAGCAACACGGAATCGGAACATGCTCTCCATATAGATGCTGTCTTGAATCGCATTAAGAACTCAGGACTGCGGATCAATGCTGATAAGTCACAGCTCGGACGATCATCGGTGGTGTTACTGGGACACAAGGTGGGTCAATGTGAAATCAAGCCTCTGTCGGAGAAAATACTGACAATTAGAGAAGCCATGGCTCCGAATTCCAAACGAACCCTGAGACAATTTTTGGGTCAAGCAGGGTACTACAGTCGGTTTGTGAAAGGTTTTCACTCCATTGCATCGCCATTGTACGAACTCCTTCGAAAAGACAAGAAATTTGAATGGACCGACGATGCCCAGAGGGCGTTCAAGCGAGTGCAACAAGCGATGAACGAGCAACAACTGACGTTGAAACTACCGAACACAAAAGAAACGTTCATCGTAGCAACAGATGCCAGTGACCGTGGCATTGGGGCAGTACTCAAGCAAAAGGAAGGAGTAATCGAGTATGCCAGCAGAGTCCTGACTCCAACGGAGCAGAAATATTCGACTATTGAAAAGGAATGTTTGGCAATCGTCTGGGCACTGGACAAGTGGAGGCCATACCTGTTGGGTCAACAGTTCCACGTGGAGACGGATCACAAACCCCTGGAATGGATCATGACTGCGAGGGACCCGAGAGGCAAATTAGCCCGATGGGCATTACGTTTACAGGAATATGACTTCACGATCAACCATGTGCCTGGTTTGAGCAATTGCGTCGCGGATTTTCTTTCTCGACCACAAGTAGACGACGAACTCCCCAAAGTGACCGTTGGAGTCAACGGCTTAATAATGGAGCAGGACCCACAAACGCTAGTACGCCTACAACGTCAAGATAAGGTCCTCCGGAAAGTGATTGAAGCTCTGGCAAGAGGCGTGAGAATCCCCACAAATACTAAGGATGAGGAGCTGAAAATAATCGCATCCCAATGGAAAAGAGTTGGCTTAAACAGTGCAGGCGTATTGACATGGCAGCGTGGCGTTGGGCACCCGTGCGTGGTAGTCATCCCGAGACAACTGAGGAGGAAAGTGGTGGCAGACTGCCATGAAATGGCACACACCGGATGCACTAGGACGTACGATCTGTTGCAACAAAGAGCATATTGGCCGAAAATGAAAGAGGATGTGACAACTTACGTGCTTGCATGCCAACAGTGTCAGTTACTGAAAAGCGACAATCGGGGAGCCCAACAGCCCTTACAACCAATACCAGTCTCCGAAATCGGTGAACTCTGGTCTATGGATCTTATGGGCCCATTTCCACTGAGCGCCCGCGGTAACCAGTACGTTCTGGTCATGACGGAACACTTTACCCGTTGGATCGAAGCGACTGGCGTTCCGGATCAGAAAGCATCTACGGTGGGAGATATGGTGATGAAGCACATTGTAGCAAACCACGGTGTACCAAAGGCGATCTTGACGGATCAGGGACCATGCTTCGAAAGCGATGAGTTTCGAACACGCATGCAACAACTGGGAATCAAGCGCATCCGAACGACGCCGTATCACCCACAAACGAATGGCCTAACTGAGCGTAACAACCGAACGGTCAAAGAATGGTTATCAGCCAAAGGAGGAGACTGGGAGTCTGCGTTGCCACTAGTGTTATTGGCCTACCGGGCGTCTGTGCAGGCGAGCACGAAGAAATCTCCATTTCAATTGATGTACGGTAGAACCCCTCGACTTCCGGTGGATCAGGACATTGGGGTATGGCCAGAGTGCATTGATTCCACTAAAGAATTGGTAACCGAAAGAGAAAGAGCCCAACGAAATCTGAAAGCATCGCAAGCACGCACAAAGGAGAAATCCGCAAGGCAACGGTTCGGCAAGACTAGAATGTTCAACCTAGGAGAACGGGTGAAATATCGAGACCATCGGAACACCGGTGCCAGCGGGCCAGGATCAAGAAAACTTTTGCCTAAATGGAAAGGTCCGTATTTGGTAATATCCAGACGAGGCCCAGTATACACGATCAAGAAGGACGGCGAGACGAAACGAGTGCACGCCAGTGAGTTAGCAACGTGGCACGAGATGCCGGCGCGACGAACCAGAAGATCAATAATCCGGGAGGAAACACCGCGTCGATCGGAGAGGATTCGTCGACAAATGCGAAGGAACCAAGGAACCTCAGAAGGGGGAGGAGTGTTGTATAACAGGCAGTTTCGTTGTGAGTAGTATACTACTCACAAGTAGTGTATTACCCACAGGGGACATTCAGGAGCAAAAGGACAAGCCCCGAACACGACGGACAAGAAGAGACTATCGAAACAGTGTGTACATGATGTGTGAGAACTTTCACCAAGGCGAATGACCACGTACTGTCACCCAATGTATGTGAGTGCGTGTCCGTCACAACGAAACTGCCTGTTATACAATACCTCGTCCGTGTTAAGGCAATGTTGAGTGCACTAACTATTTCCGATACCATTGCAGACATAGCCAATTGTTCGTCTCCGGTAAACTTAGTCCACTCTTGTTTGGCTTTTACCTCCCATTTTTTAATGGCGACGGTATGCGGAACTGAGTGTACTACGGGAAGAATATGGGATCTGCCCATTGAACATTTACTGTTTGCGTTAGTATTCCTATGAAGGTGTGTAAACATTCTCTATGTACTGGTTAAAAGAAGTTAAGTTTCTTCCGGCCTCTGTTTTCTTATTTTCCTGCAAAACTCAGTTCGTTTGAACAGTTTTGAATGAATAGTTAGAAACGGTGTGTTTAGGTGGTGTGATATTATGAGCGACATCAGTGAGGATATGTGATTGAAAATTTCTATCAAAAAAATTGTACTATAACTTGTATTGCCACTTTTGCCTGCTTGAAACACCATGAGTCATCTCAGGCTATCAACACCCGTGACCCGTCGTCAGCACTTAGATAGGCTTTGTGACCCTCGCCTTTATGATTTGATCTGAGCAAGCATGTCGATAAATTTAGTGGAAAAATTTCGCGCTGGCGAAATCAAAAGTGGTGGATAAACGATGATGAACTGTACCTCCTAAAATTACATTTGCATTCTGCATCCACATTGTTAAGGTAGCTCTCGTAATGCATTACACCCGGATATTTGTTCACATATTATGCCTTACGTTGACGCGCCGCACGCTACACATTTCCGGATTGCACACTGGTCTTCAATTGCTTCAGTTTACCTCTTTATCGAGGTCGTTTTTAGCCTAATACGAAGCCAATCACAAATTTCATTCAATAAATATTCCATTCTCACTGTCGTTGCGCTCTCATGTATCACTTCATATTTCACATATATATGTGATCAGCAACATGTCGAATTGTACGTTAATCTGGCTAAGAGTGGCAAAGGCCACACGCCATCATGAAATAACGTGAGAAGAAATATTCCAGATTAGAGATTGTATCTCAAACATGGGCGTTTCTCTACTCAGCTCAAATGAACAGTTCGGTGAGCTAGCTCACTCTCAGAGTCTAACATTGGGTGTATGAAGTTATATTTATCATGAGATCATAGCAAACAGGTATCATCACTATGGCCGATACGGCCAGGGTGCGTGTCGATCTTGACAGCTTCCACATTTACCCGTTCGATGTAGGACTTGAAACCTTGTTGTCCGATCTGGACGTAGCCATAATCGATCTTGTGATCTTCAGCTAATTCGTGCAACGCAACTGCTGAGTCATGCTGCAGCTTTCACAAGTGTAATGCTTCTCTTCTGACTTGGTAACTTTGACTTGTCTGGATGTTTGGTCAATCAGCCATTGTGTATAGATTGTTTTCTCGGTCAAAATGAGCTAGATCCTGTTTGGATTAATTCATTTGCTTTCATCAGATTGTGTTTTAATGCTGTCGAGGCAAAAAGAATGTATCAATTTGTTAGTCCGATAGAAATTGCCTGATTGTCTGAGGCTTACCCGCTCTTTAGGGTGTTCCAACCATCCACGGATATGATTAACGTGTGTAGATGACACATTTTTAGTTAACAAGTACACTCACAGAGCAGTTTTCCTGAGTCCCAAATCATCAGATCTGACAAACTGCCCATTACAAATAACATCAGATTCACAGTGCGACCATACAGCAAACAACAATTACCGGCTGACTCTATACGTGTACAAAACTTCATTATTAACATTCATCGCACTCCGACAGATACAGACTCGGTACACCAACAGTGTGTCAAATGTGCAACTGTCTCATCCGTATCAAATTGAGCGCAAAGATGTGCACCAATAAACTCAGGTATGAAAAAGAAATTAGCCGCTTGATTTTAGTGCTACAGGACAGTAAGTTTCCAAAACCTTTCACTGATAAGCAGATAACCGTATTTCAAACAGAGGAGATGGAAAGAATGAGACCAATTCGGTTCTCGTTTCGACGGACACTTTTCACATCCTAATGAATCACCACAGGCCCTCCATCGTGAAAGAGCACGGCAACACTTGTGTGCGCACAAGCTACTGACCTTGACTCATGGCCTGCCATAGATTTCTACAATGACGGACTGGCGTGTTTGGACATAGGTTATTGATTTCTCTGTAATTTGCCGAGGTTGGTGAAAACATGCAAACTTGTGTCGCTGACTCGTAAAATCGGTCTTTTGATTTCGTTATTGACATGGGTAGTTCAAAATTATGTACCAACCTTAAGATAACCGCTAGATCCGAGTAGCGGTTTGGCAAAAGCAGACAGTGAAAATTTGGTAGAAAACTGGTTTCATAGTCTCATCCCAATAGAGCTAAATAAGCAAAGGATACGAAGTCTACTGCAAACTTTAGTCGAATTTACCCGTCCGATTACAGCAAATTGTGCTGCGGACTATAATCACTCCGATCTAATCGAGATGGTGTTCGTAGAATCATCTACGGTGTTTCGCCAGTATCACGTGAACATTGCGTGTGCTGCCTTTTTGACACGTCGCGGATAATCATCAGAATACAACAGTCGCTAACTTCCGGAGAGTTCGACATCCGAGCGAGAGTGAGACGCTGAGCCATGTACATTAGTGTCCACACTGAGAGCCTATTCAGTGACTGCCGTTTCATTTCTGAGTAGTAGACACTGGAATCGGACGTGGCGGTAATTTGGTACCAATACTAACTGTCTGTTATGGGAGCGGGAGACGAACTGCTAGAAACAGGTTTGAGAATGATCTGACTGTTGAGTGGACAGAAACAGTAAGGAAAGTGTCAACACCAATGCAATCGAAAACAGTGTATCGGTTAGGTGCATGTTGTCTGAATGCGCGCACTGAAAATTATTCCCCTGGTTCACACTAGACAGTGGCAGCGTTAGCATTTGTTGGTTTAAATGCATGACCTGCAGTCTTCTTGGATTTACTGAGCGCTCATACTATTCAGTGCGGAAATGTTTCTATCAATATGATATTGTCATTAATATTTACGTAAAGCCTGCTCATGATGATAAAGTATGCGCAGCACTCAAGTGATTTTCGTTTCAAGAAATTTTCCCGTCTTGGTGATACTACTCACAAAACCGTTTTCCGACCCAATCCGGAGAGATTTTCATTATTATTAGATGATTTTTCAAGTGTTCTTGAAGAACTATGCTCAGTAATGGGTTCACCAGCTTATCGTTCCAGATTCATCTCCAGTTTTTTGCACACATCAGAACTGTTAGTCACTCTCAGTTCTGAGAGTTCCTCTTTGTGGGTAGCAAACGTGAATCCGTCCACCTTGTTTACTGACATCTCTGAAGACGCTCAGCTCTTCCTAAGATAGCACCAGCACGGATGATCTCAACAATGAGTAGTGCGGTTTTAATCCGAAACGGTCATCCCATACTATGCATTTCCTGACGTCTCATTCACTCAGGGTAGCATTATGTCCAAACTCAGAAAGAGGCATTGTTGACTCGCTTTCATGGGTATTTGTATTTGGTATACATTTTCCAATAGTTTATGATCGGAAGGCTTAGAAATTTGTCTACCACTCAAGCAAATCTTTAGCAAACTCAGCACCCTGCGTGTTATGCTGACGAAGCTTTGTGATTTCTGTCGACTCATAGGACTTCGTATACAGTCATTCAACACATGCTCATTAGGCCGATTACTTTACACGGCACAACGTGACCAGTGAAACAAGTATTCCAGGCTATTGATGAGTTAACCCATCGTCAGCCAGCCATACTACTCTCACCAGTAGTAGATTGTGATCCCTCTGTTGTGTGTAAAGGATGGATTTCTGTTATGAAGGGCAAAGTTTCCAAATTATTCACTCTCCGTGTAGATGATCAAATTATTGTTCCATCCAAATTTTGTTAAGTAGTTTTCTCTGTTCAACATTCCGGCCATCTCGGATTGTGAGAAAGAAATTGCCTATCCGATTGACGTACTAGTGACAAGAAGTCTATGCAGCTCTTAACCACATAGCTCAGATGTGTTCAGCTTTCGTTTACAGGACTTAACCTAAACAATCAAAATGAACTCCTTTCTTTGTGTTATGTGAGGCTCACCGAGGTAATGATGGTATTCTTAAATATGTATTACAGCTTGAGCACAACTGATATGAAAAATAATATGTAGCGAACAAGCGCGTTTTCAGCGATTCATCATCAGGCTAAATACATCACATTTATATCACACATTTCACGGAAGAATCGTTAAGGGAGTAAACGGGGTCGTGCGGTTAATGAGGTCAATCAGTTCAATGTCACACTGCAATCAGGCAGATCCAAAGTCTGAACAAAAAGTTTCTGGGTGCACAGGGGTAGGTTATACATACGGATTCCAATAGCCTCTGCTGTAGATAGAATCTTACTCCTCACCGCTCTCGCGTGGATGGCCTTGACTCTGTAGATTGGGCGAAATGCATCCTTTATGTTCTCAGTGTGATTTGAATCCACCAGGTGTGATAATATGGCGCTGCAGACAGACTTCGTTATACCACTGTTGAGCCAAGCTGGATGGTGTTCCCGGATACGTTCCGATAAGCGTCTACTCGTGCGGCCAACCTAACTGGTCCCACAAGAACTAGTAAGTGAGTATACACAAAAGGAGGCTGCAGAAATAGGCACTTTATCTTTTAGGCGTGGGCACCAAACCGGATTGGACGTAAAGTGGACTCGTAATTTAGCGGCGTAGAATGTTCTGCTGACTGCGCTTGTGAGCATACGTGTAATAGTTTCGGTCAAAGTATCGCCCTTGAATGGTAATTCAATATGTACTGTTTTCTTCTCTACAAGGTGCAGCTGGTCTCTTCCACTCCGCTGTTGCATGGTCTTATCTATGAAACTTTCCGATAGCTATTCTGTATGAATGTTGTGCATATGAATGATAATTCTTCCACAACTGTGTCTTCTGTGCAAATCCTTAAAGCTCTTCCCGTCAAACAGTTGATTAGATTTCTTTTCGAGGCAAATGATACGAAACTAGTGAAATGAATATACTGACCATTTCAAGTAACTTTTCTATGTATCGCTCGCTGAATTGAGCAATCCGCACGGTGACGTAAACGTACATTCCAAAAACCTAATTGGCTATTCATTTCGGTCTCCAACGAAAATTGTAAATTTTGGTGTACGGAGTTGAATATGGCCAAGACGTCAGTGGGGTCTACGTTATTATCGCGTAAGCAGAGGATGTCGTCAACATACCTCTTATAAAGATTGCACTGGCGAATCGTTGCAGTCAGCTGTTGGTTTTCTAATTTCTGCCCTGGCCAACCCCCCGCCCTGTTAGCCTTTCAAGACCCGTTGTTCAAGTGGGTACCTGATTGCAGTGTGACATTGAACTGATTGGCCTCATTAACAGCACGTCCCCGTTTACTCCCCTAACGATTCTTCCGTGAAATGTGTGATATAAATGTGATGTATTTAGCCTGATGATGAATCGCTGAAAACGCGCTTGTTCGCTACATATTATTCGTCATGACTACTCTGGGAATTTTTACGAGAC
Organism: Paragonimus westermani; assembly: GCA_008508345.1. NCBI lineage: Eukaryota > Metazoa > Platyhelminthes > Trematoda > Plagiorchiida > Troglotrematidae > Paragonimus > Paragonimus westermani. The sequence continues at coordinate 118,095 of QNGE01002205.1, forward strand.
ATCATTGATTTCTATTGATGACGGCCGGAAATTAACTTTACCTTAGCATCGCGCTGATCTTACAATCCTAGCACTTCACACGAATTTTGGTTGTGTAGGTCTATTGCAACTTCTAATATCTAGCAATGGACGTCATTCTAATGTGATTAATCTAAAAAGCTGGTCAGAATGCCCGATTTGCTGACATTTGTTCACGGTTTCATAGCACTTACAATCAAGCGGTGTTATAGATTACTTTGTCTGTAAAGTGAGTAGTTCAACTCACTTTGCCGGTATATCTTCATTTACTGAGCTTGGGCCTGGAGTGGATAAGTTTCCAATGGAGTGATGTGAATTCAACCACTCTTGTAACCAAACTGCCGATTCTCGGAATACTCAGAAGTATATCGTCACCATGATAATGCTGTTTTTCTCCGGATACATACTACTTGTTACACTTGGTGAAACAACTTGTCGAACAATGGATTTATCGGATAGTTCCGCACACAGCTGGAATGTACACCAAATAGCTTGTAATATACCTACTGCTGTGAACTCATTGCCTAATTTGTCTGAGTCGCTTTCAGACTGCTGGATACAGAAGAATGTGAATTATCATAGCAAAGCCTCAACTACGAAGGCAAACAAATCCTCCTCTAAGATAAACCTGGTATTCAATCAAATTGTGACAGTTGTAATTAGTTAATTAAAACTCCTTTATGTGGCACGTGTATTTATTTAACTGTATGCTGTTGCATTTTACACTACCAGGCTTTTGCTTCTGTGGTCACGTTATCTTCTGTCTGGGTTTGAAATTACAGATATTGGCTCACAATGTTATTGAGTTATCGCCGTTTAGAGTACTACGGATCAACACCTTTTCGAGAAAGCATGGCTGTGAGTAGGGATGAAATACTCTATGGACGCCCACAGTACAATAAAGAATGAATGGTCTCATGTCAAGTCGAACGCTTTTACTCGGAGTAGATGAGCCGCCAGTTTGGCTTAATGGAACATCCAAATATATAATACATCACAACTCCTTAAGGCCCAGGGTTCTTCGAGGTAGAGTTCTCGTCCTATTAAATAAAAAAGTACTGCGTAATTATGACCGACACTGCGGATTTTATCTTACATCAAAGCGCGTGACCTTCTTTAATTCAAATTATTGATTGGCTGAGAGCTTGGTTGTGATTGTCATTCTGAACTCATCTTGAGAATCGCGTTGAATAATGCATCCCTCGAGCCCGCCTCGCCAGGAATTGGTATCAGCAATACAAACAAATGAGAGACATGATGTCGAACAAACAGTCCATCGTCCTATTCTGGAGGTCATGGAAGAGATGCGTACTCAACTCAGATTGATAAGTAAGTTACCCCGTTTATTTTCTTCATATTATATTTATCTTTGTATCTAATTGACCAAGTTGTACAAATCTATAAGGACAAACGCACTCAACTACTAATGTGACATTTTCGTCTGTGAACACTCCATGTATGTTACCAGTCTTGCAGGTTACATAATAGCGATGAATTTTGTGATTTCTTACTTCACAGAAAATTTCGGCCCAGTAAGAAACACTCTCGTAACCAGTGCAAACTCATAGCAATCAACCTGGATAACTCTGTGATAATTACTGATTGGAAGGTGCGTTAAAACAGGTAGTGTTTTTATTAACACAAATTTGCCGTCGGTTTCTTGATTGTTATCACTTATCCTGTGGGTCACAGTCAGGCATCCTTCTACATGAATGACAGGTGCAGCTGTTGAGAAGTGATATCTCACGTGATGACTCAGTTCGCATGATCACGGGCATTTGCACCACTATGTACAAAGGTTGATCAACAGCTTGAAACACTATCTCATCTGTTGATTATCCAAGAGACCCTAAAATAAGGTACAAGATGATGATATCTCTCTGTATGTAACCTCATTCCTTCACAACGATACTGGAACTTGACGCAGTGTGACGGCTTACGCGTCTCGATAACCTATTGGGCTGAACTAGATGATGTGGCGGCCACACCGATAGAGTCACTCATGTCAAAGAGGCCAAAGGATAAGAGTCTGATAAACCGTAGTCTCCAGGTCCTCCAGGTTGGGCATTTCAAAAGGTTGGCTTCTTTTTCCAGAAATTCTGGAGCAGCTTTATGTGTGTTGTCGGTCAAAAATTGCCGCAATTCTCAACTATGAAGGTGCGTTCTATTCGGTGGATCGATCCACACTTTTAGAGTGTACCGATCAAGTATGTAAACATACTGTCGACACTTTGTTCCCATACTTCAACTCAGGTTAGGGTTTACGATGAATTATCTAACAGTTTCAACACCATGAGCGGCATAAGTCAAGGCTATACACTTTCATCATTCTTGTTTAATTTTGTGGTAAACGGAGTAATGGAGTACTGTCTCCGGCACTCACAGGATGCTGCGTAGATCTCCTACCTGGTGGGAGACTGATTGATCTTGATTGTGCTGTTGCTGTTTGACAACTTACAAGCAGCACAGAAAATGCTGGACGCTATTTCACGCTCTGCTAGACGTTTAGGAATGCACCTCGCAACCTCAAATTGCAAACTGCTTCTGCAAGATCGCTGTGATTATGTAAATTTAATCTTGGATAGTGAGGTTATAGAGGTTGATGACCGACCGGTTTTGTGTACCTGGGAAGTTCCATCATCGGCAGCGGTGGAGGTGTATGTAATGAAATAGAAGTGCGTAGCTCTAAGACTAGGGCGGTATTCGCCCATCCGGGACACCTCTGGCGACAGAGAGGTATCACTCTGAAGCTTAAGGGTCGTGTGTATCAGGCAACAGTGAGGGCTGTGTTACTTCACGGCAAGGAAACTTGGCCGCTCAGGGTAGAAGACATGAACCGTCTGTAGGTATTCGACCATCGATGTTCGCGTTCGATCGCTCGTATCGGGCGGCACGAACGAGTAAACAACGACGAGGTTAGGAATCGGGTGTTTAACACTGAATGTCAGACGAGTTCTTTTGTTCAGTCCTTACATTTGCACAGACTTAAATGGTTATGTCATGTATTAAGGATTCCAGCTAGTCGTCTGCCATACCGAACACTGTTCACCGACGCTGTGGCGACTGGCGTAAGCTGCGATGTGGGCAGACGATGACCTGGCCTAGAAAAATGAAGTCGTTCACAAAGGGATTGACTACTGTAGGTCGGGTTCGCCTCCCAGGTTGGGGACATTGCGACTCGTTGAGTCGGTGGCTGGAGACGTAAGAAGAGATGGCGGTCGATCGAACTGAGCGGCGTGAATGTTGTTACCTGGCCAAGTTATGTCTGAAGTGAGTGCATTTGATGAAACAGGGTAATGAGAGCCTCAAAGAAGTAGTCTTGTTCATGACGACTTTCCTTCACCGACAGCCTGTTTGATTGTTTGCATTGGTGTGATCCACTGATTTATTGCCGTCTATGGTTACGATAATGATGATGTTTGCACAGTGTAGGCACGTTGATGCTGAATATTTGAACATGGATGTGGCTATTATTTTGGTAGTTAGGTCCCTTCACGTCCTCTTCTTTTCCTCCCTCTCCCTCTCTGCATAGTTTTGCCTTGATATTGAACCTCATTGTTTAAAACTTTCCTTTAACTGTAGTGACATCCGTCAATCGTGAATATGCGTAGGACCAAGACATCACCTCTTCACCATATCCGGCTTAAGGTTGCACATTCTTCTGCCTACGTAATCTGAATATCTAGCTTCTAATCAGTCGTAAATATCACGAACAAACTGATGGCGTAACGATAGGAGGTTCACATATTTAGAGAAGCAAATAGCAAGACTTCGCACAATGTACGTTAACATCACATTAGTGTGTGTGGGTGACATAACAATGTACTGATCATTTCTGAGCAGAGCTGAATAGCCTTCATCTGAGCATTTCAGTTACTACAAAAGTTCAGCAAAAGAACAAGATTTCCTTCTGTTGTAAACCCTCGATGGGACAAGCTGGTTCTTGTACGGTACAGTAATGCGATTGACGGAGATCAGATTCATTTGGTACTAAAAAGTCCACTACATGCTTGCGGACGTACGGCGCTGCGTTACCTCTGAGTTACGAACCGCATGAACCAGGTGTTGTACCACAATCCGATAAATCACGCGTGTTTCTGAAGCACGCAAACCCGTTTCATTCACTCACGCAAACGGCACCTCATACATGAACAGGTCTGTCGTTGCCTTGAACAAAACATAGGGCCCAAATTCGTTACATTCGATTAAAACTACCTCGTAGGTGAATCTCGAGCTGGAGTTCGACGCAACAAGTCACGCTGGTTTNCTGGTTTACAGCGGCGGTGGTTGAGAGCAAGGTCACACGCTTCATGAAACCTGATTTTCTTGCCAGTAGTAGAGCATAACACTCCCATTTCATCTGCCCTTCTGATCGTGCTTCGGACAGCCTCTGTAAAAGTGCTAATTCACGACGGGTATAAGGTTCTTGTAAACAAGCGCCAAACACCCCATTCTGCAGCACTCAAAGAATGTTCACCCTCTTCTGCAAGTCTCCAGCCTCTTTGCCTTCGAGAAAGTAAGGTACCCCTCCACTTCGACAGTTCTGAAAGTCTTCAAAGGTTGTTAATCAAGTGTCATGCTTTATCTACTCGAGGCAAACCAATAGTCTGCCAATCCTTGCTGCCATTCGACGGGATACGCCCATATAGCCATTCAGCAAAACAGTGATATCCAACGAAGCTAAATGACTTGTCAGACAAACAGAGGTAGGATATAGTGCGGATATGGCAAGAAGATCAGTGAATAAGTGCTAAACGATGGAGATAACAATGCGGAAAGGCGTACACAATGAGCTGTGAACAAAGACAAAAGTACAGAGTACCGAGGGCGACATGTGATTACAGCAAGGTAAGAGTGAAGAAACGACTGTGTAAGCAACTTGTA
>QNGE01002206.1:0-101798 GCA_008508345.1 Paragonimus westermani
GCCACAGTCCTCATGAGAAGCCGCCGTAAAGTTGAGTTTAGGTGCGTTGAAGTCACCCACAATAAGGAGAAGACGGAGTAAGTCTATTCGGATTAGATTTTAATCAGGTGAGATTCAAGCAATGCTCTGGAGCCATCTCTGAAAGCGCCCCAAACTACCTTAGAAGGGCGCTCATTTCAATGGTCCACAGTTCTATTGAAAAGGAACTGTTGACTAGGAAGCATCCGAGGACGAATCTTGAAATGCTTCCTGCTGTGTCCTCCCCGGCCATCATCATTCGCTATGATGGAGACTTCGTCAGCGATACCTACTCTAAACCAGAAGTGCACAGGAGTTAAATCGCTTTTTATCCCCATTCCGTGACGATACGCGAGAGTTAATTTGGACGACATCCAGATGCCCAGAACTTTCTTCAAATCGAATTTCGCGATGTCTATTGTGCTAAACGCACTCTGAGGCACAAAGGCGTTCCCAGAATCTCCACTGGGTGACATGTGAGCCTACCTGTTTTCGTTTGGTGGAGATCCCAATCCTCCGAAAGGCACTTAATCGCGTCACGCTGAACCCAAAGTTCACTAGGATTAGTGGCACTGCAAATTTTCAGATGGTCAATTTGTAGGAGGACGTTGTTGGAAATGTTGTCCGGCATGCCACTGATGCGAACAAAAAACAGCGAAGGACCCAGGACTGACTCTTGGGGAACTCCTGTAGAAATTATGGAGGAAGACGAAACATCTGATCCGGTTTCAACTCTAACATTTCTATCAGGAGGAGAGGCATTCCAGCGAAGGACCTTTTCTTGAGGACCACCACCTTCCAATTTATTTTTTCAGGAGTCCATGTGGGACACGTCAGAAGCCTTGGCAGGATCAAAAAGCATGACACTTGAGATGAGACTATTGTCTTTGGCTTTCTTCAGACTATCCACGGGAATGAGCACGTCTGTTACGCACCGCCAGTCATGAAGAAACCCATGCGGGGTAGAAGAAAATGTTATTTTGATAAAGATTGTTGAGGATGGAATGCTTTGTTAAGCGCTTTATTACCTCGCACGGAATGCTGGTAAGGAGGATTGGTTGACGGCTAGCCGGGGAGTACCGGTCGCTCGCCCTGAAGATGGGTGTGACTGTCGCCTTTTTTCATGTACTAAGTAGAGTGCCCCTCTGGAATGTCTGTTTAAACGGCTTGCGAAGGGTTCTAACAAACGAGCAGCTGCCTTGAAAATTTTGGGACGGATCTTGTCGTGACCCACTGCACTACATGAATTGAATTTGGATGAAAAGCTTCAACATCTAACACGGAGAACTCAACGGCAACGAGTCGTTGACGGGAGTACTGCATTGGCAAGATAGGATGCCATTTCAACGGTGCGACTTTGTGGACCACCGAGTAGTACTCCCCGAATAACTCCGTCAGACGCATACGGATTTTTCCAGTTTCCCGTAAGCTTATGAAACTGACTTATACTGCGCTAAAGGGGTGGCCGAAGAAAGAAAGTGGAGTCATCTCGGTAAACTGTGTGCACTGAGACACTCGGTTCACAGTTGTTTATGTCACCCGTAAGCCATTTCCCCGTGGATGCAAACATATGGGTTTGAGTGTCATAAGATAGCTGAGTGATTTCCTTTAATTCTTCGCACAGGCTCAGACAGCATGCACCAAAAATTTACACCGTCATTTGATCTCAGAAAAAAAGAGATGGAACGGTGGGAAGAAGATTCTGGAAGATAAAACCTAAGAATAAGTAAAGTGGTGGGATTGAACTCGGTTTGCTCCTCCTAGTCACTGTGATGGCCCTTCTTTGCGGGCGCGACATCACTGCTTCTGTTTACGTCAGCAACTCTACAGGACGCTTGATCAGCACTCTTGGTCTCTCAATCAACGGCTTCTGTGCTCTTACGTAAATTTGCTTTATGGGATGGTGTTTGAAGGCCTCCAGTTACGGGAAGTTAGGCATTTCTGTATGCTGGAGGCGGGGTTGAGAAAGGGCGTTGTGCACGGTGTCACGGGGCCATTTTTAGAAATACCTCATGAGGCGAACCAAAGAAGTACCTTCCATGCCAGGTGAGGCTACCCCAAGAGACTACTTTTGTCCTGAATTCTCGGGAAAAGAATTTGGGTTTTGGAGCAGGTATCTCTGATAACGGTTCTTGAGGGATTTCAGTGCCTTCAACACTTGCGTCTGTGTTTGAGGAGTCAGTTTTTAGAATGGAGACTACAGAAGAGGCATCTCTTCCGTCTGCAACAGGCACATGAGCCTGAGTAGACACCTCGGGACCAGAACCTACAAGCTTAGTTTCCTGTTGTAGCCTTCAGTCCACCATGATTGATGACTTAATCTCGTCCCGATGCTCGCGTCTCGTCTTCTGCTGCCGAGTGCGATCAGACTTGAAAGCCATTATTTTTCCACCACCGTCACGGGGTTGATCATGGTCGATGAGTTTGCAAAAGTTCAGGTGGCATTTAATTGTTTTGGCATGCCGCCTGCTCGCGATTACGGGGTAAGTGATTTGAGGAAACAAAGATGCTAGGACTGATTTGGCTAGTTTGGTCGGAAATATTGTGGGGAAGCCGCTCAATGAAACAATTCACCCCTCTCTGAGAGCCTTCTCTTTTGTTTTTGTTATAGCTTCCCTTACATGTGCAATTGCAAGACAGCTGTCTTATTATTGACTACAACAACAGGGAGAACAAGCGCTGTTTACCCATTCATGGGCAGTAGTTTCAACTTCATTGAAGATGAAGTCCGTTCGTACTAGCCCATCCCACTCCCCATGGAAGAAACAGGAGATACAATATTGAGAGGAGCTCCGCATTTGCAGCTGCAAGTTTTTCGCGTCGCTCCACTTATCGTGATGCGCGCGTAACCAGTCAGCAGCACATTGACCATTGTCAAACCTGCAGCCCATGCAGATTAAGTTGAGAGATAGGGAGGCAGGCTGCTTGTACTGGTGTTCCCTGAGGTCAGTGCATTTGTAGTGTTACCACTTCTGGCACTGGTAGCACTGTATACCGTTTTGCACGGACATTCTGCGGCCCTCACGGTTGCAAGTGCTCACTGTCTCGTTCAGTGTCTGCTGAACTCCAGCACTGCTAGACCTGACACAGGGCATTATCGGCAGTAACAAACGATACACAATACAAAACAGTTGATCTTCAGTAATTCAAAAGCAGGCGACAAAGCAGAAATAAGCCACTACAGAACCCAAGTAATACACTAGGTCTTGAATTGAAATGCTATTTGCTAACGAACAACGGTTATTGTACGTAATTTTTGATGCGCAGGGCACCAATAGAACAAAAATATGAGTGGACAACAATAAGGAGAGAATCTGAGCCAACTTTTGGGCTACCCGCGTAAACAATGTATGACGCGACCAAGGATTCGACGCGTTTAACATAATTCAAAACCGGTTAAATGTGCTGATGATAGAAGGTAGTTGGACTTTCTGGTGTTCCGTACTTTGAGGCTGTGAATCACAGAGCCGAGTTCAACTAAACTGAAGCCAAAAAACGGGTGCGATATCCGTGTTAAGAAAAAAATAATCTGTCTAAACGGAACTTAAAAGAGGACAATGCGTTCGTTGCTGCAGTTACAGTCGAAAATGGCAGTAGAGCAGTCGCTTAGTTCTTGGAGGATTTTGACCATCAAATCCTCACCGGTAAAAAGCAGTTCGGTTGAGATCGAGTTTGGCTATTCAGAGACCATGTGCAGTTATATGTGCATACAGCTGGACCCGAGGTCACCGACTTCAAGCATTTTGCATGGAGGCTGGTGAGCAGACTAATTTCGAACGAATTGAAGTCACCCATCACGAGAATAGGGGAACGTCCTAAGAAAGCCACCCTTTCTAATCCTGCGGCGACTGGTTCATCATGAAGAAGAGTGGAGGACAGCGAGTGACACAGAACACCAACTAGTCAATTATCCAAAATGGCCATGTTGGAACTGATCCAACAAAATAAAACTTTGTCAGTGATCACTATCGACGATCGATCGGCAATGAAAAGCCAAAACTCAGCGCGTAGATCCTGGAAAATAGAATGTACGGAGAGATACATCGAGCTAGCGAGGCGCGGAGAGAGTTGTGTTCTTAGCCCCGGGCCGGATGTTACAAAATGGGTAGCCTGACTAAACCAGAAGCAGATGGAAAACCAAAGTCGTCGAAAATGTGCAGATGAATGCGACTATCAAAATATTATTTATTATAGTCGCTACAGCTAGTCTTATTGCACTGCAGAGGGTTTCAGGTACTGCGGGCAATACAGAATTAGTATGTTGGATAATACTTAGTAAACTGTGAGAATGAAATGTTGCACAGTCCCTTTTGTTAATAGTCATATGGGCACGAAATAGAAGCGTGATCTCGATCTTTAGCTCAGGGTCAAAGTGAGATGCAGAGAACCAAGATTAAGTTATTGCGACAGGGAATGACTCTGAGGAATAGCAGGGTTCCTTCAGTTCGTTCAACCTGCTAAGCAAACTCTGAACATTGGGTATGGGTATTTCGAATGGCTGGCGACGACGCGGTGACCAGCCACCGGGGCAGCCAAACAGGATCCTCCATTCACTTAGTAGAGGATTGGTTGGCTGTGGAACTTCATGGGGTCAGCTAGACTTACTTTTTCCGCAGATGCGTCGATGAATTATTGGCAAAAGTGGTAGACCACAGATTTTGAAATTTTCTTGTCAAGACGCGTCGATTCACGGAGCCAAACACGATTATGCTGGAGCGGACTGGCGGTTACAACACTGAAATAACATGGATAATGACGATCAAGTAGGCTTTAAAACCGGAAACAAAGTTGGCAAGTATAACGTACTCTAGAAGGGCATTCCTTGGCTTACAGACGCGCGGTTAGAAGGAGCTATAATCACATTCCAGTCGACTATGTCGCATCTCAAGCTTAAGAGAGTGGCACTCAGACTGATTGTTTTAACCACATCGAACACCGATTTTCACGGATGGTCAGGCGTTCTGTCAGTCGGGAATGTGAGATTCAGATCAACTACATTACGAGGGTAGTTCAGCGAACAAACACTCGGTTTCGGAAGACATGCGTTATGGGGCCTAGCTCCTAACAAACGAATGGTCTTGATGGCGTGCTGCTGAATACTGTTGAGGAGTAAATTTTCTTTTCAAGAAAGGGAGGCCAGATAGTATGTCTATGTTTGAGGTGCGACCGGGTGAAGTTATTATAGAGCGGTTCAAAACGAGAGGGAAAAGACTATCAAAATATAGCTTGAGCAGCGCCAAAGTTTTACCGACCTCTTTCAATGAGAGAGCTTGACAGAGAATCCGAGGCGGTCGTCACTGAAACCTACTCCACAAAAAGTGACCGACGAGGGAAGTTGTTCGAACAATAGGTAGTACTCGACAAGTACCGGATGTGCATGACCTCGCACTTCCGGACGCTAATACAAGCTCATCGGACTGTCAGCAATCAGAAGACATCCAATTAAAATGGAATGGGCATCAAGTGTGTCCACCGGAGATCAAGATGTGAGGCCAGCCACAAACAGTAACAGCGGTGGTAAAATCAAAAGAGACAGGTCGTTGATAAAAGTAGGGAAGAGAAGTGGGCCAATTTTGAAGCACACCGTTGAATTTGTCGTGGCAACTGGAACATTCGCAATTGACGCGTACGTGATAGTGGTAACTGATGTGACATGGTTCTAGACATTCGAGTATTTTGCTCCATTCAATATGGCGGCGAAGCTTGTCAAGCAGAACTGAGTAGGTCACCCGATCAAACGCTCCAGCGAATCCAGGGTAAACAACAGTGGTCAGTAGTTGTCAGCCGATTGGTAGTGCAGTAACGACCTATTCTTAATCCCATCTGCATGCCAGTAGAGAATTTGTGAGATGTTAGGTGGCCGTGCTCGACAGCCTCTAGAATTTTTGACATCATAGAGGTTGGGCAGTAATTGTCAGGGTTGCGCCTAAGACCTACGAAAATAGCGGAAGTATTAGCAGACTTACAGCGATCAGATAATGAGGCGCTTAAGATGTGCTGTCCGAATAACGGACTAAGGGGCCTAGCAAGGTGCTCAGCGGCTTCGGTTATAATATACTACGGACCAGGAAGGCTATCCGCTAGACGCAGAAACCTATCAAGAATAGTTGTAAATGATACGTTTATGGTGCTACTGCCATCTATCAGGTAGGGAGCCCTAACCTGAAGAGGTGGAAGTGTATTAGTGCGGACGCCTATGCGGAAGTCCACCAAAACATTCGTGACTTCTGCATCAGATTGGATGCTCCAGCTTTTGCTCCCCTAGGTGTGGATGAAAGTCGATGTAGACTTCCCAGGTCACAGACAAAAAATGCGGTTAGCTGCGGGCGGTAAAGCAGGCGATTCTCCGGAATAAGCATGATGCGTCGGATCCTGCCTTGCACATAAGTAATACAAATGCTTTCAGGCTGGGAGCTTGGGTGACTCGCCCACGCATACGGCTTCTTAATAAAAACCTCCAGTGTTCGACCGCGAAGTTCACACGGTGACTCACTGAGTTCCAAAACAGCAGTGGTGTGGATTCCTACTCAGCTATTACGAGAACGTCCATCAATTTAGCATATGGTTAATTCCGTCTCACGCTAGAGCCGACAAGTAGGAAAGCAGAGTTTACCTCCATTTTGCGGGAGATGCCACGGTTACCAGTACTGGAAATGATTAGTATAGTGTTGCAAACAAAGTACAGCGAGGCCACCTTACCATCGCCAAACTCGAAAGAGGCAAGGACTCTGCGGTCGTTGTCCATTAGGTTCTCACTGGTGGCAAGGAGAAACTCACCGGCCTTCCTTGATAAACCAACGCGCGTACTAGCTGGATTTAGTTAAAAGTACACCATATCTATTTCTTAGCAAGTCAAATGCCATTAGACGTTACTGCAATTCAGAATGATCAGAATGACGCTTACAAGGGGGAAACATTGCGCACGCATTCAAAAGAGGTCGGCGTGAAGGCATGGTTAGGGCTGGAATCTTTGAAGTGGACATACAGGCACTGGTCAATTTATACGAGCACCTATGCAACGTTAAACTTCAAGGGTGGGTAAGCCCTAAATGAAATAATAGAGGAGGCTAGGATTAATGATATTTGTGTTGTTTCTTATGCTTGCGGTATGCTTGGGGCCCTAAAGGATCTGCAAGATTCAAGCCCTGCAAAAGAACTGGCAAAAGAGGCAAACAGGGCACATAAAACTATCTCATCAGAGTCATCCACTTTGGCTACATCCGAGGCACAGCTAAGGTGAGAAGAATTGTTACCTTCCAGAGAGAAGCACAAGCTGTGTACAAGGAGGCTTGGTTTATCGGATGCATACAACCACCCCGAACAAGTTTTCTCAATCGAGTCAAAGATGATGAACGAAGTAGGAACATCCCAATTACCAACCTACTCCTGTCAGGTGAGTAACGCTATCAATAAGCTGGAGGTGTCACTCAAGTCACTAATACTAGTGTTGTGGATTAAGAACGCGGATGGCACAATGGTTGTTCATTCATCAAAGTCAATACACGGGCTATACCTCTCAACCGGACAACGAACAAAAACACGCATTTGCACACAATACTGGTATCGTGACGTCGCGGTCAATATGGACGCCGATGCTTTGTTCATCCATGTGGCAAGAGCCATTGCATGCGATGCTGCCCTCCAATAATCCTTCCCGTATCTTCCGCGCATTTGTCCAACGGCCATTTTGATGTTGAAATCCATGCTGTTGCCCCACTAAGAGATAGTGGTGGTGTGAGCAGTATAGTGCAACCGTCCGTCCTCACTACACTAGATGTAGGTCTACCGAAGCATGAAGTCCAACCGGTTGAGTGCTCGCCCTGACGCTTTCGTGGGTTTCTTAGAAATTTCAAGAGTAATATTATAATAGGATTGAATGGCAGTAATCAAAGGCTTTCATATTTGATTTGTTAGTGCGGTGTTAAAGCGAAGGAATCCATATAGCATTGTGTACTCTCACCTGGGTGGACAGACGTACGCACAGGTGGGGTTGTTCGTTCACACCAGATCGTTCAGTCCATGGACTGTTTGATGGTCCTAAACTAGGTATTTCTGATTTGAATGGTCTTAGGCGTTCACCCTCCCAATTTCGGGCGCGCAGCATAAATTCGGTGGGGCGGGGAAGTTACCCGTGTCTACTAGTTTGATCCGATCGGTTGAACGATCGCTCAGAGGCCCACACGAGAGATGGGTTGAAACGTCTGATAGCATAATGACCTCTCGGAGGGAGCCTACCTTCGCCTGTTTATTTACTTACATTGGGAAAAGAATATATGTGGCCAGTAGAGAATATGATCAACTAGTTAAGTCGTTCGATCCAAGGTCCACTACTCTGGGCACTTTGAGTGCAAATGACTTTAAGAGGTCGAGATGCCATGCTAAAGTGACGGCCATCAGACTTGATAATCGGCCTACCCATTGTTCTCTGCGTAGAAGTGGCCACGATCTTACAGACTGCACGCAGTTCTTTGTCTAATCGTTAGAACAACGTCGGAATACGGTAGGACCGGACTGAGGATGTTTTATTAGTTTGAAGGACAGTTATGTTACCAACTGATGTAGATTCTGTGTTAAGCGTCTGAGGTCCGGTTGTGCTAGGCGTCTCCATGCTCTGTTGTACAACGAAGTGTCACCACGTGCGTCTAGGACAAATTTAGGGGCTGTAAAATGTGGCGCAACTTTTTCTAATTCAATGGGTGTTCTTTTGGGCCTTGTATTTGTTCGGTCATCATGCGAAACGTGCTCAATTGAGACGTATGCATTTATGAAAGTTGGTCCGGGCACCACCTTAGTGAACAAACTATGGTCTGCAAGCTTAATTTGTCGGGTAATCTCTGTCGATTCTCTATTCCTACTCCGCATGGTACTCGTACGCTACCATGTTTTCGGACAGAATGCGGAGATCAATCTCTGGATAAGACCAACAATATTCTTGTCGATTCAGTTTGTGCCGTTGATAAATTACAGGTTATGCAGATCAACGGGCCCTCCCCGATGGAGTCGCAACTCTGGGCTTACCTAGCAAGGATTGACTTCTTCGGAATCTTAGACGAAAGTGTGGGCGTTCTTATTGAATGCGATGTTCCCGAGTTTAATTGGGTATTGGAACAAAGAGTAGGAACCAGAAAAGAACCGTACGATGTTAGAACAGTACCTGGGTGGGGACTCATGGGTTCAATCTGTGCTACACTTGAAATGTCCAAGTGTGTATACCAGGTGGGTGCTCTGCTGGTGTCATCGAAAGAAGCATTCGAAAAACGTTCGAAATGAAATTCTTTGAGCAGGGAATCCCGGAAGAAAGTGTTCTGTCGATCGAGGGCAGCGAAATTCTGGTTAGTAAGGATGCCTCTATATCTCTCTCGGTTGCTCACTACGGAATAGGTTTGCCATTTCAGACAGGGATGAACCAACTTCCCGAAAACCGCTCAATGTGTGAAAAACGTCCACACTCACTTGAAAGGTTAGTCAGAAATACCTCAGTAAAACTGAGGCACACAGCATTTATGTCTAGTCACATCAACAAAAATGACGTAGCAGGGGTTTCTCCAAAACGGTTAATTGCGCCAGGCGGTGATGTCTATCAAATCACCCAGTATTGACCCCGGATAAGCCGGACAGATTGCGGATGGTGTTTGACTGCGCCGCAGCGTATCAAGAAGTGTCTCCTAACCACATCCTCTTTCAGGGGCCTGATTTGACCGATAAACTTATTCGCGCGCTTCTCCGCTTTAGTAAACATGCGATAACCATCACAGTGGATACTGAGTAAATGTATTTGCAGGCTCGTGTTCCGGAAAGTGATGAGTGGGCCTCAAGCTTCCTGTGGTGGAGTTTGCCTTCTGTGGATGAACCTCGTGAGGCAAGTGATTTGGACGTACACCCTGTCGATGTTACTTCTCCACAGCTCTGTGAAAATTTTGCGATCTAACTAACGGCTACTGACTATGGACGGGCCTTCATGCCCTCATCATTTTCAGCCATAAAGGCAAACGTCTGTGTGGACGGCTGCTTGGTATCGTTCGGAATGATTGAGGAGTCTACGTTTGTTGTAGACGAACTTCGCATCCTGTTGGTCTTACGAAGTGGACACTTATTAGCTCCAAGGTCATTGAGTATTTACCCGTGGGAGAGAGAATGTATAAAAACGGTTATCTTAGGCCCGAAGGGTTTTGACCATCAGTGATCCTTTGGCGTGAAACGAAAAGTGGTAAATATTTTTCTTCAAATCCACGTACACTTTACGGATACGTCTTATAAAAAGATGGGTGTAGTGAAGTGCGTTACTTCTTTATTTGATCCTTTGAGGGTGGTTGCTCCAGTGCTATTTCTAGCTCGTAAGCTGCTGCGAGAACTGTGCTGTCGGGATCTTGTTTGGGTTGGTTAAATTGAAGGAAAAAATCACCTGGGTTGGAAGAACTGGCCGGCAAATATCCGATCTGTTGAATCAACTAGGACGCCTCGTTTTTCCCGGGAATATCTGCAGCCATGGGATCAGAATTGCATTTGTTTTGTGATGCATCTGAGGTAGGACACGGTGCAGTTGGTTTTATTAGGCTGAATTCGTCAGACGGTTCTGTTAAGTGTTGTTCGATTCTAGGTAAATCGAGGGTGGCCCCGCACAAAACAGATACCATCGCAAAACTTCAACTCACGGTGGCCATACTGCCAATAAGGCTGATGAGGCTGCTTTCGGAAAAACCGAGAATGCGCATCGGAAAGATTCCCAAACCGTGGTGGAAAAAGCCATCGAGATGGAAGATTTCAGAAACAGTCCGTAATCAATGGCAACCACCGTAAACCTTCAACCACCAAGGATCAATAAAAAGAGAACGGCTGAGTGAGGGAAAACAAAAGGCTAGCGATCCTCAATAAATATGCCTTCCGATTTTCATATTCCAAGTCAAGCGTACATATATAAATGGGAGAACTAGAAGGTGCGAAAAATAACGGGAATCACCGAACACAATGCTGTACAAGCGCTACAATAACTTTTACAGAAATATCGGCCCTTTAAATAACATTTATATTTGGACACTCAGCACAAGGAATTATGCTGAAAGATTCAATATTTCCACTGCTACTGCTAAATGGATGTTTTATGGCAGTCACGAACAAAAGCAAATTGCTAATGCTATGCACATCTGGAAGTAACTACAAAGTACCTGGGATATGAAAATGAAAAAACACGTTACACGGGGGGCGGCTTGTGAATATTGTGAGCGCATCCAATAGAATAATGATCGAGGGTATGGAAAATTGCGCAGCGTAATATGGTGTGAAAAGAGAACGTACACTGTTGAACTGCATTCATCAGTTGTGAAGGAAGTTGGAATAGCCAAAAATGTGTGTAACGAAAAGAGAGACCAAACATGTCAATGGTGTCCATCTTATTCGCCATATTTTAAGTGGGCGTGAGAATATCTACAATTCCGTGGTGGTTTGGAATCCAGCCATTCAAATCTTCTCGCTACCGGCAATTCAACTCACTTCACGTACTTCGGGTGTAGCATGTATTCGAGAAGTGTTGTTTCATTACAATGCAACTGAATTATGTACAAGGTTTCATTAGTATTGGAAGTAGCAAGTCTACCATCAACGGACTGGCTTCTGTAACTGAACCCGACCTGGTCAACATGTCTTTGCTAGGCAGAGTGTTGTTCCAAGTCGGGAACAGTGACCACGCAATTGCCGTTACATGAGTGACCTGGTACTATGGTAGAGCGTAAATGATTGTCCTTGGAAAGCCCAACACTAGCCTTCTTGCACAGCCAGGAATTGTGCATAAGGTAGAAGAGTGGAAATGGATGGCAGTGTGTGAGAAAATTATCGATTCCTTGATCAAGCTTCAAAACTGAGCCTGGTGGTAAAGAAACTGGCAGACTTTGGCGTACTTACAAAATTTTCTACAGGTTCACCGAAATGGGGGTTTCGCGGAGCAGCGGACGAATTTCGAATCCCAACTACGTTAATCCAGCTACCCAATGAATTAGCGGTGAATTAAATAGCATTAATGGTGACCAAAGCAGCAGGCACATCTCCGCGATTGGATGCCTATCTCAAAGCACGTTATGTAAAGTCTGAAAAACTTAGGGTCATCTTATGTGAGCAAGAATAATACTTACAGGATCTCGTCTCCTCAGAAAGAGAACCCGGTAGAAGTTATGAACTCCTTGGATTGTTCAAACGCGACCGGATATGGTGGCCATCGTGTTTATTTCATTTTTTATGCGCTTGATACAACTTTTGACAGTGTGTTCACTATCTGCTTCTGATTCCGGTTATCAGCAATCGACTTCATTTTGTCAGCCCTCCAGTATCCATGATAGAACTCCGCAAGAACATCAGACCTTTGAGTCGGTGGATTTACAACACCATCGCCAAAACAGAGCAACCGATCGGGAGTACTGGAGAAATTTTCATGACGACAGTAAAAGGCAGCAATTCGATGTTGCACATGTTATGCTCAGTCACGCCTCGAAGCAGAGAAAAGTGTTTACAAGGTTAGTACAATGGTGGCAGTGGTTAGATCGACAAACAGTAAGAATCGCTGAACTTTGAGTCCGACGGTGGGATTCTGGATCAGTGATCAACAGGGGGAATTGGTTTAGCACTAAGATGGACAATCGCGTAATTGTTGGAATTGAGACCAATGCCCAAACGTTGCACTACGGCAGCAGGCAAACTTGCAGACGACCTGTCAGCATGACACAGAAAGTTTTGAGGCTTCATATGTTGTAACAGTGAATAACGATCCAAAAAGAGATTCGTAAAAAGTTTCATAAATTTACTGCTCATGAATGTAAGACCACTGGTTGTTAAGATGTACGCTTTCAAATCTTCTTCTTATTTAATCCCCATACCATTCTCGTGACTGAGACGTGGTGCTCTCCTGACACCCCAGACAGTCACATGAGTGTTGTAGAATAACAGGTTTCGTAGGGATCGTCTCACTGGACGAGGTGGTGGATGCATTACTTACCTAAAATAGCACTTCCGTGCAGCAATAGCTGATGAGTTTATTCTTCATAAAATCGAAGACTCGTTGTGGGTAATGGTCTCGAGTGGTTCTCGCGAGATACTTATAGGATGCAATTACAGACCGTCCAATATTGCGATCGATGATTTAACTGACCGTGAGAGGATAATGAATCATGTGTCCAACATGCCTCGTGAACACGAACTAATAGGTGTTGACTTTAACATGCCTAATATCTCCTGGACCTCATCCTCCGTTCCAATAAAACAGGCCGAATTCCTTTCATGCGTTCAAGTGAATGGTCGGAAACACCATGTTCCAACTCTCACCAGGCAGAGGCATATATTGAAACTCATCTTCACCACAGTTATTTCTTTCGTAGAGACATCAGTTCTACAACAAGTTACAAGGAGCGACCACAACGCCGACAACTATCTGTTTGATTTCAGCATGGTTACCATATCGACAATTGTATGCTACCTTCCGATCAAATTCATTAATTGGACTATCTTCTCATCTCTACTAAGATCCTTAAATTGGAATACGTTCTTTCTCACATCAGACCCAAGCATAGAGGCTGGAGAAAATATCAGGCATCTAACATTTTGTGTCGACTTTCTGGCCCCATAAAATGAAAACGCGTCAGCTTATATGTTACAGGGAAAATCCTTAATGCACAGGAGACTGACAGACTTGAAGTGCTCAAGACGAGGTACGAAAGAACACTGGATTTCTCCCTGGTGCTGCGAATGAGCAAAATTTTCGAACATACCGAACGTCAGACGCAACTCCGTCATATCACAGAAGAGAAATTCACGCTTCGTAGTGAACGGAGATGCACAAAACTAATGCAATTAATGAGAAGGGGAAATTCCACGAGGGACGCTGCTATAGAAGTTATCACTGTCAATGCGTGGCATGGAGTAATCTTCAGCTCACATTTTGTCGCTTCGTTTAGCGTAGAAAGTACCTCATTACCTGTTAATATTCTGTCAAAATCAGATAAAGTTTTGTTCGAAGTATTCTTTCACAGTTAGCTACCATTAAAAACTCAATCCATTCTCGACCAGACGGTATCCCAACAACGGTGGTTAAGCAAGCAGGTGAGGATATACTCATACTCTTACTTAATTTATTCAACCTATCACTTTTATCCAGCACCTCCCCACCTCATTGGGAAAAGTCAATCAGTATGCCTCACCACTAGGGTGGTCCAAGACGGGACGTTAGTGACTACCGTCCCATCAGCCGCACGTCAACCTGCTCGAGAATGCTCGAAAGGCTAATAAAGGTGCACATAGTCGAGTTCTTCGGGTTACAAAACCTTATAGACCTTTCACAGCACGACTTTCTTAGCAAATGCTTTTGTGTGGCACACCAGCTGAAATTCATAAACCATATCTCGATGTCAGTCGACGCAGAAAATGCGGCATTTATCATATTCTAAGACATGCAAAAGGCTTTTGACCATGTGCCTCATAGGCGTCTCTTGATCAAAATAACATCTTTTGGCATACAAGATTCCTTGTATAGCCGGCTTTCGTCATACCTTGAAGGTCTCACTCAAACAATGAACATGAGAGAGCACTGCACAACACCAAAACCAGTGACTAGTGGGGTGAACCAAGGAACCGTTCAGGGTCCGTTGTTCTCCTTAATGTACATGATTGACCCATGTGATGTTATTAGACGTGGTAAGCCCTTTCCGTTAGCCGACGATATCAAAGTGACTTACACAACCCGCTAGTGCAGTAACATCGCTTGCTGACTACAAAATCTACGACAGGACCTGGCGTCATTGCAGTTGTGGTGCAAAACATGGCTAATGACGTTCTCAGCCAGCAAATCGAACATCATCATTCGCGGATGTAAAGTACCCCATGGTTCTGTCTCGTTAGATAGTTATAATATTGGTACAGCCACTTCGGTGAGAGATCTAGGAATACGGTATCCAAACTCTTATTTTCTCCGAATAACTATGTTTTCAGGTAGCAAAGACTAAAAGAACAATGGGCTGTATCGAGAAGACGTTCAGTCTACCAGCTGCGAAGCTGACGCTCTACGAAATGTGCGCTCTTCTTCTACTCGAGTAGTGCGCATTCATCAACTGCCATCTACGCAAGTCTGTTGGGTTTGTGGTAGAAAACTTCCAGCGATCATTTTTTGAAAGCTTATTATTATATTTTTCTTCGTTCATCTATAGAAAACGCCGTCAAAAACCTGGCAGTGATACACTCTGGTTGTGCTGACTGAAGTTGAACCCGAAATATTCTTTATTAACTCATAAATTCGAACGTCATTGCCAGAGCGTTTGCCCCTCACATATAACACAACCCTTCATATAGTCTAAGAAATAAGGGCCCCGCTTTGACAACCTTGCTATCTCGAACAAAAATGTGCGCAACCTTCTTCATTGTAAAGTATTCCTACATTAGGAATAAACTTCCGAATGAAGTCAAAGGTAGTAGCATCATTCAGCGTTTTGGAAAGGGTTTGAATAGATATCTTACAATATCGAACACACTATCTATCTCCAAACTCTGTGTATCCCCTAATGACCTTTTTGGGTGTAGTCCGGGACACATTTAGCCATCAGCTGCATATAACGTACATAACGGTCTCGGCTGTCCAACTCCCCTCAAAAAAGCTTGTTTGAAACGGTTCGTTGCATCATTCATCCACACGACCATTTAGCATTTGGCTTACTGTATGCTCACCAAACCGTTCGCAACTAGCATTATTTTACTGATATGCGTTTAATCACGTATACACACTGCCCAGATTGCTAGGAAATGTGAAATTGGCACTTATTAATAGATGCAGCAAAATGACCTCATTTGTGCTCTAGTTATCGCAGGCACACTTTGTGGGCCCTCCAAATAGTCAAAAAAATACTCCGTTTGCTCCAATAAATCTAGAGTGCATAGCAGAATGCTAAAACAAACAGATGATATGTTTACATATTTCAATAACCATAGCGATAATAATAATATTGCATGAATTCTTTGTCAAAAAATTTCGCGTACACATTGTTCGTTATAGTAAGTGTAATCACACCCCACTTTTTCTATTTAACGTGCGAAGTTGGGTTCTTTTTCTTGATCTCATCATTATTCATCGTGCGAGTGATTTTTCTGCGGCGGACGGACGCAAGAAACTTCCTCTCGGTTGAAGAATTCGCAAGATTTCCAACCTCTTGACGGATTCCAGCAATCGACGGAATCCTGTGCTGGAGTCTGCCCATTCGTTTGCTGGAGTTTGGAATTTTCCATTTATCCTCACCATTGCCGACTTATTTCAACACTTTCCGGACGCTAATTATATCTGGCAATGGTTAGACAAACCAAAGATGCTTTCAGACGTTTTCTTCAGGTTGACCTTTTATAGTACGTTTGTAATTGATTATTGACGGTCTCCAGCGGAGACACTCAACAGCTGTCACGGGCAAAGCACAATGATGAGTGGCCGGAATACAAGAACCCGCACACCATCCGTAACACAATCCACACAATGTCAGAACAGTGCCAGCGGTGACGAGCACGTGTACTGCAGAATGGATCACGAAGCAAAAGTGTGTACAACCATCATCGGACGAAAACAGATAGGCCCGTTTATGACGTCAAAACTGTTCTCGTCGAACGTTCATCTTCGGTTGGGGTGTCGTCAACTATGTAAGTAAGAAACAGGGATAAAAATACACAGCACTCACCTCAAAACGTTCGATGCAGTTTCTGTTTCATTGCACTTCAACCATTTGAACCATCGACCCTCCACAACCTTGTAAACGGTAATTTAACGTAACATCACATTTTTGGACTAAATCTGTGGAGCGAGCGAATTATCCATTTTCCTGTAGCGCGCGTCAAATGTCATAAGCTACAGCCATTTTCATTTTGACTACGTCCTTTTCGGTAGCAGATTGCACATTTGTGCTTGTGGTTACTTATTCATTTTGCATCGCTTGTAATTATCGGCAGTGATCGCGCATGTTTTCCACATATGCGTCGGAAAATATACATTATTTGGATATTTAACGACCCAACACAACGCACACGCTTCACGTCGGATCTGAGAATGCCCGAGTTTGGTTTTGAACATAAGATGTGAAACGTGTATAACAGGATTACCACACAGTTAAAGAACAGCTCCTGTTTCCGTAGAAGAATAATCAGTAATAGTAGTTAAATGATAATTTTTGGCAGAAAACGGGTTCAAAGCGGCGGTATTTCGGGGATGACGTATTGAAATGCGGACAGTTCCTTTATAGACAATGGACTAAGAAAAGTTTGTGAATTAAAAAATATCGAACAAAGAGCTGACGTGTTAGCAAACCTGGCAGTAAAACGTCAATAACACGTCATTCAACTCACTAATGAAATACTCCGAGGATGCGAAGGAGCTCACACAGATTGGCTGGGGGTTGTGCACCTATTAACGGGTTTAGTCGTCCATGATCTCGTTTCAAACAGTCGTTAGCAACATACTCGAGTAAGAGGTGGAAGAAAATGGATCTTTACACTTTTCCGAGTTAATTTGAAAACTGTTCGAACAGAGGAGACAAGCAATGATAATAGATTGTCTTTATGAGCTAATGAGCATTAAAGTCATTCTGATGCATTTCATTACTATTGTAGCGTTTTGTACACTATTTTCTACTTCATTTTTTATTGTTATTCATGCCTTCTCATCTTCAACCTCACATGTACACATGATGTCTGAACGGGGTTAATCGATCCACAGAGTAATCAATAATTTTCAAAAAATTACACCTCCGAGTTCGCGAGTTCTGCTTCCTGTTCGCGTTCAGGGTCGGTGGCGTACAAATCTTTGAAAGAGTTGAAATTTAGCGGAATCGACCGTTTAGTTCGGCAAATTTATTTATCTGTCGTTGGAATTATCTTGGTCCTGACATCGAGACTATCTGGGGGACACACGACAAGTAGTATCAGTGGAGAATCCTCATTTGGTGTAGTGAAATGCTGAACATACGTGCCTCCACGAACAATTGTGAGTTATTTGTTTTTCTTTTCATCAGATTTTGACTTCCAATTCACACCTGAGTTTCCGTATACTGTTTAAAGCCACTACATATATTGGTGAGTCTGCTTATTTTTTCTTCTGAACTGCGTTCCTATCCACCTTTTGTTACCGTTAGAAATGCTTGATGACAATGCGGACATTGACACTAAAACCAAGCACAGAGTTGCTTCAAAATTGCCTGAGTACAGCGCCCAAAACCCTCGATTGTGGTTCCATCAGATTGAAGCCGTTTTTACCACTAGGCGGAGAACATCAGAGAAAATAAGATTTTCATACGTAATACAATCACTTCCCTTTGATGTTGCGGCTGAAGTGGAAGACCTGTTGGAATCAATCCCAGCTGATTTCCCCTATACTATTTTAAGAGACGCCATCATAAAACGCACTGGGAAGTCATAAGCAAAACTCCCACATGATTCGTTCAATTCGGTTGAGTTGGGTGATCGGTCTCCATCTCAACTGTTACTTTATATGAGAGTTCTTTTCGGCTCGCGAAAGCTTGACGATGCCACTTTAAAACAGTTATGGGCCGAAAAACTGCCACCCGCGGTACAACACATTTTGGCTGCCATGGATGAACAGAGCTCACTCCACAAATTAGCAGCCCTTGCGGACAAAGTGGCGGAGACTTTCCCTTCACAGCCAGTGTGCACCACGACCATAACCGTTCCCACGGCAACCCCTTTAGTCCCGACAACTGATGATAGCCTGAAACTTTTGATAGAGAAAATATGTCGCCGTATGGACAATATGGCTATGCAGATTAACGAACTGAAGAAGCAACCACCCAAAAGCCGTACACGATCTAACTCTCGCACTCGATCAAGGCGGTGCTGGTACCATCAGAACTTTCGGGACAAAGCGAAGAAGTGCACCCCGCCGTGCACATTCCGAACTCGCCACGCGTCACTGCCAAACCGGCAGGCCAGCCAGTAACGGCGACGACTGTTGCCAAGCATGTACTAGTCACTTATTTTTCATCGAAGACCGGTCGACCGGCTTACCGTTTCTTATGGATAACGGAGCCGAGCTCAGCGTCATTCATCCGCAACCAACTGATCGATTTCAGACAGGCCAGTATACCTTACGAGCCGCGAATCAAAGTCGCATCATAACTTTCGGGGAGCGCCCACTTGATGTCGACCTTGGTCTCCGGCGATGTTTCCGTTGGATAGTCCTGCTTGCCGACGTCCAAACGCCACACATCGGTGCCGACTTCCTGGCACACATTAACCTTTCCGTTGATGTCAAGAGGCTTGAGCTAATTGACAACACTACCGCCTGCACAGTAAATGATGTTCAATCGACGATAGCGTCAATCGGCATCCGACCCGCTCCTCCACCAACACCGTTTTTCGCAGCACTGCTGGAGGATTTTTCTTCGTTAACTCGGCCGTGCTCACACACCGAAACGGTTAAACACAGTGTGGAACATCACATTACAACACGCGGTCCTCGGGGTTTCGCCGTCCACGCCGTATACATCCAGATAAACTCAAAGTAGCCAAAGCTGAATTCGAACATATGCTTCAGTTGGGCATAATTCGACCTTCCAACAGCTCTTGGGCAACACCGCTGCACATGATACCTAAAAAGTCTCCGGGTGGTTGGCGACCTTGCGGCGATTACCGTGCTTTCAACAACCGCACAATCCAGGACAGGTACCCTATACCCCATATACACGACTTTTCGTTAGGACTAGCTGGCGCTACCATCTTCTCTAAATTGGAACTTGTACGCGCCTATTATCACATCCCGGTCGCGGAGGAAGATATTTCAAAGACAGCCATTACGACACCTTTCGGAATTTTTGAATTCGCAAGGATGCAATTCGGGCTCCGTAATGCGGCTCAAACATTTCAACGATTCATGGACGAAGTATTACGCGGACTCTCTTTTGCGCACGTCTACACCGATGATGCTTTGATCGCTAGCCGCTCAAACGAGGAACACCTTTCTTACCTTCTTGCTGATTTTGAACGTTTCGCGCAATATGATATTGAAATCAACATCGACAAGTATGCCTTCGAAGTTAATTCTTCGAATTTCCTGGGACATCGCATGGACCAAACCGGGATCACACCTCCACCAGATAGAGTTGAGTCTTTTTCGACTTTTGCGACTCCTACTGCGATAATAAAACTCCGACGATTTCTCGGCATACTCAACTAATATCGACCTTTCACTCCCCATTGCGCGGACATTGTAAAACCTCTAACTGACCTAATGGACTCTGAATGCAAGTCAGTTGAATCGTCACCTGAGGCCAAAGCAGCTTTCTCGACAGCAACGAAGCCTTATGTCATGCCACAAAACTGTGCTTCATCACTTGCGATCCAAATGCTCGTCTCATTCTCACCACAGATGCATCAAACGCTGCCTTCAGCGCAGTCCTGAAACAGTCTGTGAATAGTGGACAACAAATTCTGGCCTTTTTCTCGCAGAAGTTGCAACCAGCACAGACTAAGTACAGCACATTTGGACGTGAATTGCTGGCCATTTATTTGGCGATCCGTTATTTTTGGCATCTTTTAGAAGGCCCACATTTTGTTGTGCAAACCGATCACAAGCCTTTAACATTTGCTTTTCATGTTAAACCTGATCGGTACTATCCGCGCGAAATCAGACATTTGGACTACATCTCCCAATTCATCACGGACATCCGACACCTACGTGGTGACGCCAATATCGCAGCTGATACATTATCACGACCTGATGTCAACTCAGTCCAATCACCTCCTTCCTTCGATTTGTCTCAAATGGCCACAGCCCAGCAGTGCAGTGAGGACANTATATCTGGCAATGGTTAGACAAACCAAAGATGCTTTCAGACGTTTTCTTCAGGTTGACCTTTTATAGTACGTTTGTAATTGATTATTGACGGTCTCCAGCGGAGACACTCAACAGCTGTCACGGGCAAAGCACAATGATGAGTGGCCGGAATACAAGAACCCGCACACCATCCGTAACACAATCCACACAATGTCAGAACAGTGCCAGCGGTGACGAGCACGTGTACTGCAGAATGGATCACGAAGCAAAAGTGTGTACAACCATCATCGGACGAAAACAGATAGGCCCGTTTATGACGTCAAAACTGTTCTCGTCGAACGTTCATCTTCGGTTGGGGTGTCGTCAACTATGTAAGTAAGAAACAGGGATAAAAATACACAGCACTCACCTCAAAACGTCCGATGCAGTTTCTGTTTCATTGCACTTCAACCATTTGAACCATCGACCCTCCACAACCTTGTAAACGGTAATTTAACGTAACATCACATTTTTGGACTAAATCTGTGGAGCGAGCGAATTATCCATTTTCCTGTAGCGCGCGTCAAATGTCATAAGCTACAGCCATTTTCATTTTGACTACGTCCTTTTCGGTAGCAGATTGCACATTTGTGCTTGTGGTTACTTATTCATTTTGCATCGCTTGTAATTATCGGCAGTGATCGCGCATGTTTTCCACATATGCGTCGGAAAATATACATTATTTGGATATTTAACGACCCAACACAACGCACACGCTTCACGTCGGATCTGAGAATGCCCGAGTTTGGTTTTGAACATAAGATGTGAAACGTGTATAACAGGATTACCACACAGTTAAAGAACAGCTCCTGTTTCCGTAGAAGAATAATCAGTAATAGTAGTTAAATGATAATTTTTGGCAGAAAACGGGTTCAAAGCGGCGGTATTTCGGGGATGACGTATTGAAATGCGGACAGTTCCTTTATAGACAATGGACTAAGAAAAGTTTGTGAATTAAAAAATATCGAACAAAGAGCTGACGTGTTAGCAAACCTGGCAGTAAAACGTCAATAACACGTCATTCAACTCACTAATGAAATACTCCGAGGATGCGAAGGAGCTCACACAGATTGGCTGGGGGTTGTGCACCTATTAACGGGTTTAGTCGTCCATGATCTCGTTTCAAACAGTCGTTAGCAACATACTCGAGTAAGAGGTGGAAGAAAATGGATCTTTACACTTTTCCGAGTTAATTTGAAAACTGTTCGAACAGAGGAGACAAGCAATGATAATAGATTGTCTTTATGAGCTAATGAGCATTAAAGTCATTCTGATGCATTTCATTACTATTGTAGCGTTTTGTACACTATTTTCTACTTCATTTTTTATTGTTATTCATGCCTTCTCATCTTCAACCTCACATGTACACATGATGTCTGAACGGGGTTAATCGATCCACAGAGTAATCAATAATTTTCAAAAAATTACACCTCCGAGTTCGCGAGTTCTGCTTCCTGTTCGCGTTCAGGGTCGGTGGCGTACAAATCTTTGAAAGAGTTGAAATTTAGCGGAATCGACCGTTTAGTTCGGCAAATTTATTTATCTGTCGTTGGAATTATCTTGGTCCTGACATCGAGACTATCTGGGGGACACACGACAAGTAGTATCAGTGGAGAATCCTCATTTGGTGTAGTGAAATGCTGAACATACGTGCCTCCACGAACAATTGTGAGTTATTTGTTTTTCTTTTCATCAGATTTTGACTTCCAATTCACACCTGAGTTTCCGTATACTCTTTAGATCCACTACACTACCTAACTCTTCGGTAATTGTATTCTTGTCATTCTGAAGTGCAGCTGGTAATCTACTTTCAACGAATGAAACAAAAGTTTATCGACATAATCCGAATGGCGTAGCGGTCAATGGTAAGTTGCCTGACATTTTCCCAAGTGGCACTGGAAGATGAAGTTCTTTTAAATCGATTTCTGGAAAGACCACTGAACGTGAGGAACAACATATTACGACCTAAGGCGCGCCTCTTTTGCAGCTGCACTGAAATAATCATGTATTCAACGTCTACTTGTAATGGCCACTATTTCCTAGTGTGATTTCATCAATCTTTGGTGGTGCACGATGACTCAGCTCGTGTTTTTACACATGAGCTGCAAGCCTTCGCGCACAGGTTCGCGTAAACCATATGGAGTGATTCTCTTTGTAAGAAAGACTGTTTCCTCTTAAGCTTCGAATTTCACGTGTGATATTCGCACCCCCACTGTGACCTTAGAACAGTTGAGTGCAAGCTGTTCAGAGTCAGCCTTATTCGATCAGATTACCGGAAAGAAGTCAGAATGTGGTACACAAAAGGCATTAAGACTTGAGCTTGAAAATGTAGATTGATATTCGCGTAACCTCATGGATACCACTGAATCGTTCGCTAACGAGTTAAGTTCACACCGAGTTATGCGTAGACTGTCGATCCAATAGATGTCTCTCTCAATATCCGACGGCAAAGAAGATGATCCATCTGCAAATCCGTTCATGGAAAGGCGTCCGCAAAATGTGTATTTATTGTGGTACTAACGAATTATTGTACAAGAAAGCTAAATCTCTCTTCTTGAATGTGAAACTCTCTAGAAATCAAACAAAAAACCTGCCTACATATAACAAATCAACAACCAGGCAGCGCTCAATAATTGCGGAGAATAGAACGAAATCGAGCTCATTCGAACAAATGATTGTTAGCTGGGTCGGGGCAAACCGACTGCTCGAAGATCGAGAAACGATGATAATTATAGGTCACTCAAGAAGAAATATAGAAGGAAAATATATAAATTTGGCATTTGAAAGTCTACAGGGCTCGGACTGAATAAGAGTGTGGGAAACAGCAACAGTAGCGATGGTTATTATCTGCAGGAAGTGAGACCTGCCGTTAGACAGCGATGAAATGAGAAAACATTGAATACCGGACGATATTTCCGTGGTATTACCCAGGAATTTGGAAACCATCGATTTACATGACAGAGAGCATCAGGAGAGTTAAAAAGATCTGTTTCCATCCACCGTAAATCGGTTTGTCCCTCATTTGGCGCTGAGATAGAAGTCAGCGATGGTAGGTGTTGTGACGGTATAAATGTGGTATCTTGGGAAGAATTTTTTCACGTGTGATTGATATTTCACCAATGTTATTCTATATTTCATTTTAGGTCATTGATTATTTACATGGCTTTAAGGATGTCTTTGAGGGTCGCGAATTTGCTACCTTCAGCGAGTTCAAAAGTTACTTAGATAGGTACATGAAGGATCACAGTGTTCTGTACGTGCTCGGTTCAAACAAGAAATCAGGCAGTGGACGCTTGAAATATGATCATGAGTGTGACTGTCGTTGAGTTTACGAGGTAGATGGCGTTCCGCTGTATAAAACGCAAGCGACGTAAGAGCGGAAGTCGTGGAGTACGACGTGTTTAGTGAGTTGAGTTCACATACTTCCCATTGCACAGTTCCCGCGATACATGCTGCCAATTACGCTTTAACGTGGTTAGGAGAAATACCGCGTTGGTTGTTAGCTCTTTTATGTTGGAGCACAACCACGACATAACTGCCTTGATGTACGATACACATCCAAGTATTCGTCGGCTCACATACAGTGAAGTGAACGACTGGAGACATCTTTTCGAGTATAACACGCCAACTGCTGAGTTGGAGCAGTATGATGCGGATGTTTATAGCAGGTATATAACTACCATGGATATTTGCAACATCCGTCATCAGTTGAAACAGCCAGCGATATGTAAGTGGGTTAGTATGTAATAATGTAGCAGAAAATCTGCCACAAATTCTGCATCATATAGAGGAAGACGGCATGCTGCGTGTCATCAGAGACGACAACAATAGGTACATGCACATACGTTTCGCACGCAGTGCAGTTATTCAGGCGGTTTCCTGACGTGGTAACGGTCGATGCCACTCATGGGACCAACTGCCACAAGTAGGTCCTCCATCACTCCGCATTGGCCGCTGTAGGCCAAAGCTGTATCAGTTCCTCGTTACAGACGGCATGGACCATGGACGACCCGTAATGTACGCCTATGTACGAGGCGAGAAATACGCATCCCTTCGTCATTTGTTCGAAACATTCGGGGGGTGATGAGAGAACACATACGTGCGAGAACTTTTGTGATGGACAAAATTGCGGCTCAAGTGCGAGCAGCACGAGTGGTCTTTGGGTGCGACATTATGTTATGTTACTTCCGTGCTCGGGTTGCTGAGAGAAAACATGTAAGTTGATGTAATAAATATTATAATCACCATTCAGACGAATTCTTTCCGAAGCCGATATTTGTTTCATCGCATGGCTACTTGCAGCAACTCTGAAGAGTGAGTGACCACCTTTGCTCATTCATTTCAAAGGTTCAACCGGAATGTTACAATCATACGGCGAACAGACCCGAGCCTGTGCAATTGGCTATGTATAAAGCCAAAGTGGGTCATCCACGCACAGTCGGGTGTTGTTCACTTCGGAAATCAAACAAATATCCGTTTGGAGANGTAATGGACCAAATGCAGAACAGCCGGATAATGAAGACTGCACGAACACGAGACGTTCAGTCAGAAATTCGATGGAGCAAAAACCAGTGAGATTGATGCCAGGTACCAAACACACCATTAAGGGTTCGAGTTTAATAGCATTCAGCTCATATGTGGCGCAGCACATCACATGAAAAGAAGCACTTTATATTATAGAAGCTGTAATCATTTGTTTTAAAACGACTACAGGCTAATAAACTCACAAAGCAACTGAACAATTGGGTTGGTTTCCCAGTGAGCTTCATTACAGACAAGAAAATATGACATGTGTCGATACATCTACTTACACAGGTAACGTGGTGTTAGGAAATCTAGCATTTTCTCGTCCAAAACTTTATCTGAACCCAACCAATCCAAATTGAGATGTACAGCTACAGTTTGTAAAACAAACATTTGAGTTGTAAGTGGGGGTGAGACTAAATTTGCAAGATATTGGTTCCGTAAGGCTTGTACCGCTCGATTCATAAGCGACTACCCACTTGAACAACGACAATGTTCACATTAAGGAATTCAATCGGCTACTTTTGACTACAGGCTTTGTGAGTCACAGACAATTTGGACGACGAAAACGACGCGCCGTAGTTAAACTCTAACGAATGTCCACTGAGATACGAAGAGACAGAGGAAACCAGCGCTGTGACCAGATCACAATACAGCAACGATATGATAGCACAATCACTAGAGTATGAACCATATCGGACGATGTAATTCACCCGCGACTGAATGTGCCGAAGAGAAATGCGTGTACTGATTAGTTCACTTTCTTTTCTGTCTCAACCATCCAATGCAGATTTTGACTCCCTGCCCTCAATTTTTTGTACCACCTTTCACATGTATCTCGCTCAGGATTACGAGTACCCTGAAAAGGTGACAATCGGAACCAAAGTGTAACTGTGTTCAAATGATCAGTGCAGACAAATCGACTTGGAGAGCACAGGACAGCAGAACACACGTTGAACATTAACTAGACATAAAACAAGTAGTTGATTCACATATTGACTCGGTACATCCAAACCACTACATTCCGAAAAAAAAACTCGCTGGAACCAGAAATTGCGTATTCCAAAAGTGTGGATGAGTGACGACTAAATAGGGACGAAAAGTACCCTGCAGTAAAAGTATGCAAAAACTTAAGAAGAAACATAATGACACATCGCCATCATCGACGTCATCATAGCGATAGATCAGCAATTCTCACTGACGTCTAACTGCCACGCAATCATGAAAAAAACCGTACACAAAGAGAGGAAGAAAAGAACGGGGAAGGAAGGGATCTAACTACTAGAAATAACTACGTCTAGATTCAAACATTCAACGCCAAGGTGCCTGCAACTTGCAAACGAACAACCGAGCTATGAGTGGAAGTGAAGCGTCATCAGCGAGACAGCTTCCTTACAACTCCCACTGTCCCGAGTCGTTGCGTGCACTTACTCCATAGACATCTCGGCCAAACAACAACATTCACGCCACGGAGTTCAAGTAACCACCATCTAGCCTAATGCAGCTGATCAACAAGTTCCATAATTTTATAATTCAACATCAAATCTACATAATCACAGAAGCACTTTGCACATTGAGGCAGTAAAGCGCGTTATGAATCATTTGGCAGAACGCGAAATACCACCTAGCATTGTTTGTGCTGCTCGAAAGTTGTCGAACAGCAACATTGTCGTCAGCATAATGAAGATCAGTCAATCTCCCACCAGGCAGGAGGTCCACGCCGGCATCTTGCAAGTACCGTAGAGAGTCCTCCATTATTTTGTCTTTGACAAAATTAAACAAAAATGGTGAAAGTGGACGGCCTTGACGTACGCCGCTGTCGGTGATGAAACTGTCAGACGGTTTGGCCTAAACCATATCCTGAGCTGCACTCTGGGAGTAGGCACCGACAGCATGTTCACATACTTGATCGGTAAACCACTGCGTTTGAGTGACTTTAAAAGTGTAGATCGATCCACCGAATCGAACACACCCTTATAGTGGGGAGATAAGGCGATTGTTGGTCGGCGGTATCCTGACGCTGCTTCAGAAAAATCTAATTAATGCATCTCGTCCAAGNTTCTCGCTGAAACTCTTTGCTTTTCCGGATACACACGAAATTCCATCTCCTCGGTGGTGATGTATCTGCAAAAACTTGTCGATTTCTTTGTTATCTTAATGCCAAATCAGCTTACGCCCGATCACGGTGAGCGGTATATACTCTATGCAGATAACGCCGAATGTCGTTCGCATTATGTTTACAAGTAATCGGCTGTAGTCTTATCTACTTACCCACGGCTCCTCTACATTTCAGTGGTTTCCAGTTAAGCGTGGGGAATGACATAGACACTCGAACTTAACAGCTTTCGGCACCTATTCCAGGAAATATCTAACGCGAAAGTTCAAGAAAAATGATTTACAACTCACACGTGCATCTTAATTAATCGTTCGTTGTTAATTCCTTTTAACTACCAGATCATAAAACTTCAACTATCTCGTGAACCTATTTCGCCATTAAAGTAGCGCAATTCTTCAGCGTCCTTGATAAAAATCTTTAACGCATTGAAACAGAAAAATTTCTCACAGCAAAAAAGGCAGATTTCATACTTTCCTAAATATTCTGTCCACAATCACTCACATGATATTTTATACCCACATATTAACGGTATATCAATGACAGCATCCACTTTCTGCGGATAAATTTCAGCCAAAAGTAGCTGATGTTATCTAGGGGAGACAGCGAAGCGTCTGGCAACCTTTCAACACCAGAGTTCAGCTATCTCAAATACTGCAACAAACCTCAACAAAACAAACAGACAGGGCAAAATACATACTAGGGACGGTGAACCATCGATGATGCCGCGACTGTTGAGCTGTCCGGTATACCCGTGGCTGACTGGGTCAGTTTGTTCAGAAGTAGGCAAGGTATTTCCTGTCCCACTGACCAGCCGAGATTTCTAGACACCAGTGGCCAGAACCTTTTCGTGAGACTATTTTTTCCGTTGAGTGATGATAATGGATAACCCAGGAATGTTATTGTTCACTACAACAGACACATCTGACTACGGAATAAGTTGTTGTCACTTGAATATGAATGTTGTTCATCCAGACTAGTTTTCTGTCTCTGGGTCATTTGGTTGTCACGCGACTCTGGTTTGGTTGCTTTTTGCGCAATTATTTTGTGATGTTTCACGGGTAGTTGTGGGTAATAAAATGTCTCAACACCTTGAATGTAAGCGTGACAAAACACTTCGTTATTCATTGGAGACATGCTGAAGGCTGAACTAAAGACTGCATTTTCATTTAGGTTGTGGTAGATACTAGTTTATTTTTTGACTTGTTGGTCTTCATACTCCCTGAAGCCTATAGTTAGTATATTCGTGGCGCACTATTAGTTCCGCGAGAAGATCTTACTGTCTGAGACCTGGCATAAGCGCTGTTGGTGTTTCCTCCAGTATTATTCCTGCCACTCAGGAGAATGAAGGCAGTTCATCGGCAAAACCTGGTAGTCTCCACTTTTGTTGTGTTTACTTTAAATTGACGGTGACGAAGGTGACCCAGTAGTGAGGGACACGTCCTATCCCATCTTTTGAGGTGATGCACGACTCGCGCTGTTCACGTGAGTTCTGTGGACAGCATATCACTAATTTTTATAGTGAATACCATGGTAACAGAGTCATATACTTCTGACGCAGTAAGGCTGTTCCCTATTCAAGCGAAGTCCTCAACGGCCACTGACCTGAAGCTGCTTATCACGTTATTGAAGCCGACAGTTCCTGAGTTGCACTTAGACCTGAGGACTGTGCCTGACGCTCCAAGAACATGTCCACAGATGACGCTTCTCAAGAGCTCGCACATGCACAGTGGACTCCACAACTGCCCGCAAAATGTAAACAAAATACACATGAAACCACAAGCTTATAGCCAGTAAACACTCAAATTTGCAGGCTAACATAGATGAGGTACCTCTTCCCGAATACCCAGGCACTGAAATGTGGCCTATACTTGGTTGCATTATTTGGCCGTCTGTTAGCTGTCCATTTGTAATGGGCTATCATCGTGACGGTGGTTGTCTGGGGGCCGGTAGGCGCATATATTGCCGAATTTACCGAAGATACCGAAGACATTTTGGCGCATGGAGTCCACTTAGAAGCGCTCAAAACAACAGTTCTTGTGAAGTTTCATTCCATTGTCTGTGGCACACCTGTTCGTTTCCTCGTGCGTAAGGTCAAAGGCTTCGGCGGCTACCATAGTCGCGACAAGTGCACGCAGAGGTGTATACTATGAAAGTAGGAGGATGGCCTCCCTGGCACCTGTAAAGGAACTGGGGACAGATTAAACTATTCGAAGACAACTTGGCGATGCATATTACATCGGTTTAACCCCTTAAACAGAACTACACATTGATATAATATCACAATTTCCCTTTGGCTCTATGCACCTAGTGCGTCTCGGTAATGTCGAGCGATTGTTTCGGATTAGGAGTTCATGTGATGTCGTTCGCGGATTCCACGTTCCAGAAAGTACGCAAAAAATGACTGATGTCAACATGTCCATCGTACCATAGAATCTCGTGATGGACTTTCTACGAGAATGTTGATTTACCGTAACGAATGCAGGCAATTTCTAGCGTATTTGAGATCAGTTGTGCTGAGAAAGTGTTCACCAAACGACTGAACTCATTATTATCCATATACATTTATTCTCACCCTTCTTGTGTACAATTTATTCACATTGACTGTTATTTTATACCGAACTTCGTTAATCAGTTTGCCACTTTCATGGTGACAACAAAGTTGTATATAATGTGCACTGCTTATCTGGTTTCTGTGTCGATTTTTTACAACACGGTCCATTGCACATGTTTTGGTAGTTTCCATCTGAGAGCTTCACATTTCAAGCGAAACGACTCGTACAAGGGCCAGCATCACCAAAATTACACGTGCTCATCCGCGTATACAAACGCTAAGTCTCTATATAGGCGGGGGATATAGATGTGCTACAAGTCGATACCTTTTTACCAGTTTAGTTAGCTACCCGCCAACAGTCTTTCATTCCCATGGCCAATTTAGGGTTACAGTGCGACGAACCAGATAACTGTTTTGTCGTTCAGGAACACCCCAATTTCTTCGATGTAACGCATATTTTGTGTATCCCAGAAACGTTCCACTCACCAGAGTCGTATCAGCAGTTTATTCCGGGCCGTCAGCTTTGTCGGACGAAAAGCTGAATGATTGCAACGAACAAAAACGTTTTGATAACCAGTTATCAGAACTCCGAACCGGCAACAAAGAGCTGGGAAAACGGCTGCGCAAGTCGTCGGTTAAGTTCGTGTCTCTTAAAGTCATGATGAACGAAGTGGTGGCCAATATCAACAGCAGCCCACCGTCGCAATCGCAACCAACCGTCTCCTTCAGCCACGGCAAATTTCAATTGCCACTGCTGGATTTCGAGATTTTCCTTGAAATGAACAATGATCTGAATAACGGAGAAGTCTACAAAGGTTTCTTCAACGATGGGCACGATAGTTTTAATACTTTGGAATCCTGGAGTATTTTTAACCGCGGTTAGTTCAATAAGGTGGAAAGGTATTGCTAACGTCCTGTGCTCCTTTGATTGTCAGCAACCCATGAACTTGCCCTTTATCTCCAGTTTTCTGCTATTTGTTGACCGTCGTGATGATGTTGCTTGTTGTCTCCCTTTCATACAGTCGCACCCTTACAATCGTTCATTGGGGACGTACAGTGAATAAGTGCATACGAAAGGTATAACTGTGTTTGCTAAATCACTGGCAATGAAGGTAGACTGGCTGGGATCGAACGAAAACTGCCGTCTAATGGACTCCAACATTTCCCAGGCAATTGCGAGTAATAGGTTTTTACTTTAATCCTCTAAAAGACGCCGTTTTTCCCATAAGGGAAACTTGAAACACGTCATCATGAGGTGGTTCCAAGGAGCTAAAGACAGAGGCCGTGGAAGATCCAAACACCGACACTCAGATGGTAACTTCAAAATGATGAAAACCCATAGATTTACGAAGGTCATTCGGTTATTGTGCAATCGGTGAGTATAAGACACAAACGGAAGTCTGGAGGAAGAAATCAAAAGAAAACCTGACCAAGTATGAAGTATTGTTGATTCATGGTCGACGTTGGTTGAAGTCAACCCACCATATACAAGCACCGATAATTTTGTGCGATATTTCTTCGGCTATACAGGTTGATCTGGGAGATTTGTATAAACAGAGGAAATTGTATCAAATGAAGTCTGATGATTGCTGAAACCACTGTCACCACTGCGTGTACAACATCCATCAAGCAAATGTGCACCCGGGATTTTTGACGTAACGAAGCCCTGTCTGTTGCAAATTTTGTTGGTCGGTGCTATGACTTCACATACTGAGAACCTTTAACGCAAAACACTGACGTGCAAGGGGTGGTATGGAGTCTGAGCCGACTAGGTGTACAAAAATCCAAGGTCGGCTGGACTGTGGCTAGAGTCGTTTCGTAGTGGGCCAGATTTGAATCGCAGTTGGCCGGAATGGCATCCGAGTCAGCCAGTGACGCTGGCAGCACCTTTCTCATTCCTGGTTACTAGCTTCAACTACTAAAGCAATTCGAATCCTACGTAATTCGATGCTTACAAACTGCTGACATTAGTCCGTAGGTTTCATTGACTTCTTTGGCAATCGATGTTTCTTGTCGAGTCCTTTTAGTTGGCGAGCACTGGTGAGCTAATTCAACGGGATGATTTTTGCTGTCAGACGTTTGTTCCGAACGCCTTCAAGTGACCTCACGAGGACCAGTATAGGGATGGATAGGAGGCGCCCCGAATAACTCTCCAAATTAACCCCAAAACGGACAAATTACTATAAAAATTATCTACATGACAAGGGAACACGCAGGAACCAACAACAAAACGATAAGTACCGCGTCAAAAACAAATCTGTATANTCACATACTGAGAACCTTTAACGCAAAACACTGACGTGCAAGGGGTGGTATGGAGTCTGAGCCGACTAGGTGTACAAAAATCCAAGGTCGGCTGGACTGTGGCTAGAGTCGTTTCGTAGTGGGCCAGATTTGAATCGCAGTTGGCCGGAATGGCATCCGAGTCAGCCAGTGACGCTGGCAGCACCTTTCTCATTCCTGGTTACTAGCTTCAACTACTAAAGCAATTCGAATCCTACGTAATTCGATGCTTACAAACTGCTGACATTAGTCCGTAGGTTTCATTGACTTCTTTGGCAATCGATGTTTCTTGTCGAGTCCTTTTAGTTGGCGAGCACTGGTGAGCTAATTCAACGGGATGATTTTTGCTGTCAGACGTTTGTTCCGAACGCCTTCAAGTGACCTCACGAGGACCAGTATAGGGATGGATAGGAGGCGCCCCGAATAACTCTCCAAATTAACCCCAAAACGGACAAATTACTATAAAAATTATCTACATGACAAGGGAACACGCAGGAACCAACAACAAAACGATAAGTACCGCGTCAAAAACAAATCTGTATATTTCAAAGTAAAAATCGATACAATAAAAACCAAGGATTACCAACAGGCAATAATCATTCCCGCTAACTGACACCATTACCGCCTATACAGTGAACGGCCTTCAATCGATAATCGCATCAATGGGCATCGTCCACTTTTCCAACATCACCGTAGTTCCTACCACTGCTATCTGAGTGGAGACTTGCCAATGTCTTCTTGGAACGTTAGATTGCTAATTTCGGCGTGCCATCAATCTTTACTGTTCAAGCCATCAAATTTTTAGTATTTTTTTGAAACATCACTCAGTTTCTTGGCTGTTTACACATTAAGACGACAGCATAGTACTTATGCCCTAATGGTCTAGTCGGGCGTTTTCACTGGCAGCTAGAAGTCTCAATATCCACCCAGTCTCATTCACCGGAACAGGGCGAGTTTCTGCAATTTGTTCTCCTTGGGATCCGACCTACTTTCAAGAAGGACACTAGCTATACTACCCTTGAATTAGTTTACGGTGCCACTCTGCACCTCCCAGGGGTATTCATTCAACCGTCGATATATTCAGAACCAGACATGAATTATATTTCACGTTTACAACAGCACACGTTCAGCGTCCGTTTCACATCAACCCGCCAACAGTGGTGCCGAAAACAAAACCCCCGGTCTTGATCACGTAAATTTGTGCTCATATGCCAAGGTGCTTTTAGAAAACCACTTTATCCACGATACCTGGGCTCATCCAGAATGGTTAGGTGCAACAAAAGTTTTCATCACTGAAAGGTTTGGACGGAGCGAATCCGTATCCACTGACCGACTGAAACCAAGTTACACAAAGAAGGATGTTGTCCCACCTGACCCGATATTGACTGCGATCAAAATTTCCCAAACTCCGGCAGTGACAAACCCACTCTCAGCTCAGCACCCCTGTGCTGTTGAACAACGACACTCTGTGTACCGACCAAAACATTTGACAGGTTACGGTACATGATGTGGCTGTGGAACGAGTTGTTCGTTTTCTTCTTACTGCTGTTCTTCAACTTGGAATTAACCCACAAATTTCGTAGCAGGGGAGTACTGAAGTGTCCACAGTCCAGGAGTGTATTTTGTATTTTATTACATGTTTTCTGTTAACTTCATTTATACCCTCATTTTGGACCATCACCTGTAATGCAGCGTGCTGTCGGCGTGATTTGTTTTTCGTTTGTGCAAGTCGCGTGCATGTCTTACTTGGCCTTTGAATCACGCTTGTTTCTGTTATCTCTTTTTACAGAACTATCGTTGGAACTCCTACTTCTGATGAACTCTGTCCCCCGGTGTCTCCACGTTGCACAAGGTGGGTTTACGAGTATAACGGGTGCACGAAGTCAGAACGTCCGGTGTGCGTATTATACACCATGACTTTCTTGAATGTGACTTGCAACAACAACAAACGGGAGCTTCGCGCACAGTACTGTTGACTTGTGCGCACTGATTGCACGAAACGTGTCATCCACGTTGATTATATTATTGCGGTTGACAATCCTTAGCAATTTAAAACACTGGTTGAATGAGTTCCGAATGAACAACGTCATGGAATTCATCATGAGGAAGCGTAAGTGCATGCCAAGGAAGCCTGGGACCACAAAATGTACAGATGCGTTGTGAAGGTACGTGGTTGTTATTGGCAGAAAACTTCTTCTAAGTTGCCAACGGAACTGCCCCAAACGACGGTTGTGGTAATTAAAGATGTGCAGTACTACAGGCCATTCTTTTAAACCCTGTTCAACATCCTTTTGCGAACAGCAAAAAGTCCACGCAGACTGAAAAATAAAATTATACATATAACTAATAAATTTCTCTATAGATCAGAAATGTTAACAACAGCAACTGAACGATCACGGATGATCAGGAAAATTGTATTCAACTGCCCAGGTTGAGCAATGAAATCACACACATGCTGGTTTTCTTTTTCACTAGGGAATGGGTATTTTTCAGCTGCTTGAAAATTAGCCGGCCGAGCAAGTCCTGGCATACGGATTTCAAGTATTATATGGGAGAGAAATAGGGACTTCTGGAAGTGCTGAGTTTTTCAAAAGCACATGGGCATTGTTCTCAGATGTCATGAGTAAAAGAACTGCTTTAACACTCTTGGATTTCTTTTCTAACCAAATACCGTATGCAAAAGCATTCTCTGTAATCATCAGTTTTCACGTGAGATTGTACGACTGTTAGAAATTCTCAAACTACGGACCGGTAATGAGCTTCCTGCATATCGATACACCGGGTTTTAATATTCTGGGACGATGCGAATTGCAACAACTCAAACCCCAGGTTGGCCGCTTCGACAGCTGACGATCCAGGGCAGGATCAGAAGCATAAACTCACTTGAACCGTGTAGTAATTGGACACGTCGGTAACGAAAAAATACACCAAGATGGTTCGTTCTTTTTCTAAGAAACAAGCCACTGTGATGGACAAATGTTCTTTTCAGTACGTATGGATTCTAGGCGAACTGAAGGTTACGCATGACAGGTGACTCATTTCAGTACTGCGTTATGAAAGTAAGAGGCCTTTACTTGCCAAGTCACTGCATTTGATGCTCCAAGTCATAATAGATTAGCAGAAAATGATCACCGGCACAACCCAAACTGACTATGCTATTCTTGTAGTGGCGGCCAGCATTGTGGAAGTCGAGACTGTTTTCTCAAGAGAGAGTCAAACTAGAGCACATAATTTACTGAAATACTCGATCGAGGCAGAACGAATCATTATTATGGTCAGCAATATGAACAGCAGTACATCA
This sequence comes from Paragonimus westermani, assembly GCA_008508345.1. Lineage (NCBI taxonomy): Eukaryota > Metazoa > Platyhelminthes > Trematoda > Plagiorchiida > Troglotrematidae > Paragonimus > Paragonimus westermani. The sequence continues at coordinate 35,621 of QNGE01002206.1, forward strand.
AAATATAGTGAGGGTGGCTTTGGTAAAAGTGAAAATGATTCATTACGACGCAGCGACAGCAACCTTCTGGCTGATTTCAGGATGAAAATTCCGGAACGTTACAAACGAAAAGGGGTGCTGGAATCTGGTTCAAGGACCGCAATGTCGAAAGAAAGGGCGGGTATTGTGTTGCTCCAGGCGTTTGGTGCAAGTGATCCTTCGTCACAACCAATTGGTAAGCCTTTGATTTTGTCTACGCAAACATTTTATAAGATAAGTGATATCGTTACCTCACTTGTTGGGTGTGAAAATCCGGAATAGGGAAGCTGGGTACGGCTGTAATATTTGCTACGAGTGGCCTGTCTATTTAAGTCAACCTCCTTGAGAGGCACGGTGGATTTTTGCCCAAAGCCTGCCCAGATGACCACGTTGGTTTTGGCCTTAAAAACTAAATCATTAAAGAGCACCACTCGCGGCAAACCAACAGATGACTCAATACACGACCCACCAAAGGCCCCGAAGGTTAGACAATTAAGCGACAAAGGACGAAATTATATTTCGGTGGAACTGCACCGAAAAAATGTTAAAGAGGCAGCCGAATATTTAATATGGTTCAAACATTTGATTGTATTCGCCACACTGTCATGCACTGATATTCAGTCTGTTGAAATCCGGTGCCAGCCTCCTTGGTCGTTGGAAGACGGATGGGTCTTACGTGTTGCCGTGATAAATACGTCTCTGCCGACTGTCGATAACGCATTCAGTAGAAGAGTCACTTCTGTGAATCGCCTTTGGATATCTTGAAAAGGGACGTCGCCAATCGGCTGAACATGTAATTGGATGAGCATCCGTGACTATGCTAACGGTGATCATTTGGAGTTTAGAGAGCTTGTGGTCGTGTTTGGCGGCAGCCAACCTAATGTTCACTCTTAAAGTAACGGGAATACCTAGAGACTTACACATCGTGATCTTAATGCCATCGGAAGAGAGAGATCAGCGAAGGCCCAAATCTACATTTGACTGGCGGCTGTACACCTGAATGGGGCTAACAGATGTTTGCCCTTAGTTCATAGCCATACGACACTGGGTTGAAAGGCAGCATCCACCAGAAATCAGGAGTAGATTTTCCGTGAATTACAAAAGTGGCGATCACTGTTAAATCGCCGGCTTCCGTCGTCTTCAGAACTTGCTGGCACTTGTATCCCAAGGACTGCGCGAATACATATGGTTTGAGACGCATTTCGTGACTTATTCTGGCTGTCGCTTTGCTACCAACGGTGTGCACCTGCGAAACGCTATCAAGAACTTTCATTATTACTTCTGGATACGAAGGGGATCAGCAGGCTTTCAGAGTGTGAAGTTATGATTAAAGAATCATTGTCCATGTAACAGTTTCAGTGAATAATGTCGCTGACATGCCTTAAGCAAAAAAATTCGCTTTACGTACCGTGTCAAACAGAGGACACCTACTGGTACGGAGCATGTGTCACCGTAGATTATTGAGTAACTGTTTGAGCATAATTGAAAAGTCACTGTATTCAAATATAGTGTGCAAGAGTATCGTCGGTTAAGTGACTTTCATCTGTTTGCTTAAGCGGTTGAATCAATTGCACCAGAGTAAGTTCCCCCAGCGAAGTACCACGGTGGATTTGTTTCACTCGATTTCCCTATGCAAGAATATTTTTCTGAGCAGGTCGTAATGGCTGATCTTTCGAAGTTTAATCACAAAACTCCCAATATATTAGCCATTGTACGCTAATGATACTAAAATTTGATGTATAGTGGACAATATGAGTAGAAGTAAAAAGTCACGGAGTGCGTTAAGCACACTACATAAACCAGCAAGAGAAAATCAACTTTTGTTTAACACGCCTATATGTGAAGTGATCCATCTTCTTCATTCAGGGTGCACGGATTGCCTTCTGGGGTGGAGGGTGGGGTGAAAACTGAGTGACATTAAATGTAAGCACGAATTTGGTGAGATTGTCTCAAGTGATTTTAACTTATTTCCCAACCAAATGCCAGTGGCCAAGACTACTGACTTGAAACATGGGATACTAATCAAGCTGTTTGGACGGTTTTACTCAGACTGTTTTACCACTATGTTCAATTCGCTAGTGCACTCCCATCCTGTGTTAAATATCCACGCTTGTTTTTCGTGGATGGCGTCAATTCTGTTAAGAAGACAAGGTTACAAAACAGTTTATGACACCCGGACCACTTCTCAGTATGCCACCGGCATGTCAGAGAAGACTTAATTTCAGTGTATGTGGTCATCGGTCAACCCATCATCGTTTGGGAAAAATGCGTGGGCTTAGCGAAAATGCCTGCCCCAGAGATAACTTGTCAAACCACATCAGATGAATCGCTTGACTTGCAACGAACAATCCGGGTTGGACCAATCTGGAACAGCCTACCGAAATCTGCAGTAACTGCGTCATCGATAACTGAGTTCAAGTGTAGAATTGACACATACTCCGGTATTTTGATAACTTGTTCATCTCTGCAGTAAAATGAAAATACACTTGACCTATCATCGTCGCTGATATCCGACTGCTGCCTGCTGTATTCTTGGTAGGTTGTGGATAGGATAATGTTTCACTCATCAACCTCTGGCTTTCTCTACATTGCATTCTTCCTGCTGCTGACTTCTTGAAATTGAGGCAATCTTTCCACTTGCCGTTTCCCCCTGAACTCTCCAACACAAAGTGAAACGTATATAAGCATTCCAAGCAACCTTTAATGTGAACACTTTTTATCAATCCCATGAATCTTACAAAGTGAAAGCGACATTATCCGTGTATTGATTAGGTGTGCACACTTGTTCCCTTGGCTGGCAATGCGTGCCAATTGGAACTGCAAGTTGGGTTGAGCAGGTAGTCCGGAATCTACTCAGAGACGCTAAGGCTCATAGCTTCTGTGTTCACATTCGTATTAGGAAAACGTCAGGTTACGATTAAAGGCACCGGAATGCATTCTCAAGGTGTATCACAAATTCCGCTAAATATGCGTAGGCGAAAAGTAGATAAACTAGAACGCGAAAGTTTATTGTGGTACATATGGGGGTGCGCAAACATAGTCATGTCTACCATGTATGGCATCCTTGGGAAAACCAGCAATGCGCCACGTATAAAAATCTGCTTTGCACCCCCTGTGACTCTCCGACATATGAACGCCAGAAAATACAGTCCTCTATTGGCGGAATGTTATTTGTCTCTAATGTAGAAAATCGGACTCCTGGTCGATTAGTTGATAGTTCGGTACCTCCTTACCTTGCTTATCGGTCATTCCCGGGGTATAATGTGACTTTGACCACAGATCTACAAACAAAACCAGGTTAAATAAACAAGTGGACATTTACTACGGCTGTGTAGGTCTCAAGTTCCAGCATTTCTTTTAAATTAGTTTTTCATCACACGAAGAATGAGGTCATCGATCACACAATATTGCGGCTCATTAATGAGGTCCAGAATAAATCACTGATGGAAACCAGTGCTAGAAAGATCACTGACCAACGTGTTTGAAGGTACGTTGCGCCACACATGTCCAATCGTATGCTGTGCATGGAAAGCGTGGATCCTGTTGAAAAACCATATTCATTATGAACATCCACCTATGGTATGATGTATACAGACAGCAGCTTCCGGATTTTTTCATCAAAAGACCATACTGTTTTCAGATCAGTCGGCTCTCTTTCAGTGGTGCATTTTGAAAGCAAGAAAGCCATTCGCATGTTAGAAAACTTTCTGAGGCATCGCTGAGAACCTGTACTGCTCGTAAATACAGTGGTCCTTTTTGGTTGGGCCATCCTTCTTGTAATCAGGTCGCACAGCTACTCCTCCGCCTGAAGCGTCGTGATTCATGCGTTCTCACAATGCTTGTACGAACGCTGAACCTATTTGGTATAACTACCATGGAAAAATTGAGAAGATTTGTACTTTCTCGTCACCAAAGACGGAGGTTCCTCGCTGCTCACGCTACATTCGAGCAACTAACATTTTTTCTGGCTCAAGAGTTGTGATTTTTTACGTGATATTTTACCGAGCATACACCCTACTAAAAGACGGTTCCGTCGGTATCGAAACAGCTGCTGACAGTAAAATCTCCAGTAAATATGCTACGTCTTCATGAGGGTTGTTGAACACCACCCTTCTGTAAATCGTTTCCTTTACATTAACCATGAGAACCGGTAAAGTAACCGATGGTATTTACCTCGAAAAAATTCAACCACTACGGCGTGCGCTAATGACGAAGTTATCAGTTTTGGGTTTAAGATTTGTCTGTTCTCAGCACACTGGCCAAACAGCCTTTTCGGGCACAACAGTACTTTCCATAGGAATCACTTCATCTATCTCTTACAGTTTTATGAGCCATCAATGTGCCGTTTTGTTCCGCTTCACAGAAGCACCGGTATCGACGACGTTATTGCGTGAATCCTTGTGTGACGAATTGTACCAAACGGTTCTTTTCAATAACTCTTAATAAGTTCATTACAGAGCTCCGTGAAATGTTGGCTGTGATGAGCACTCCAATATTTGTGAAATTGGCAGTCTTTCTTCATTGTTCAACAGAATGGTGCACGGTTTTCACTACCTGTGCGTCCGCGTTTCACCGGGTTTGTTTTGAATCACAATACTGATGGTTCGACACAATCTGTTTGCTCTTGTTAGGCGCGCGAGGTAACATATGCGTTGCGTACGTCTCAACGCGGCAATGTGAGCCATCTGTCTTTCCAAATTTGGAGATCTAGAAAAACATTTGGGGATCAGAAAACAAAATTTGGGGTTCGAGCCATTTCACGACTTATTTGAAAAGCGCACGCAAAAACAGACCAAAGAGAATCGAATTGAATAACAGTCACAGTCATAGTCGAGCTCGTTGGCAATGGGGTGTATGCGTATTTTACGTCAAATCTCCCGGTTCCATTAACCCGGTGTCTTGGCAACCGTTGCCCACAATCGAAACCACCTGCTTTTGACAAACTCAACGTTTGAAAGGCAACTCAGAGCTGCGAACCAGCATGTGTCATCGAGTGCAAATGACCTAGATTGGAACACAACATTTCTGTGGTGGAGTTTGTCATGAAGATCATTTTTTCTTTAAACGATGGATAATAAAATGTTGCCTTCACAAATGAATTATCCATACGAATTAACAGAAGGCTAATTGGGAACCAGTAACCTTCCCAACAAAAAGTCACACAAGTCACAATGTGATTCTCGCCTTATCGCATTAACTGTAGATTACGACATGACATTATAAGGCCGTCTTACCAAAACGCTAAACGACCTGTTACACCTCTCAGTTTTCTAGCTCATCTGTTGAGCCGTGTCACTCTGCCTCATATCAGTATGTTGTTTCTACTTTTTTGACCGTGAATTTTCGTCATTTTGGAAGAAAATTACTCGAAGTGGACAGCTCGTTCAGAAGATGTGCCCAAATTTAGGTACTTTGTTCACCAGAAATCTGCTTTTTTCTGAAAAATGATACATTCAGAATGCGAGGTCTATAGTGATTACAATGAATACTACCTCTGAAAGTCGTACTTCACTGTATGCTTTTGAAGATTTTGCTTTTCTTCCCATTTTCGTTTTAGTTATGTTGTTAATTTGTACTTTCATTCCCAGGGTTTATTTCGCACACCATTCTCCATGGTCATCAGCAATACACGGAATCAACGTGCTGACCATTTGTTTTCATTGTGCTACGTGTTTCGACAATGGGAAGCGGACTTGATATTACTCTTTGGGACTTTTACAACAAGTCGTACTGATATGGTTTGATATACCAGCTCGCATCATGTGGGACATGATATATCGAGACTTCAAATTAGAATGAGTCAGTGGTGCAATTGGGTCAGTGCAAAAACTGTGTTTGTTTGCCAGGAATACTGGGATTGTAAACCCAAATCATGATGGCATCGTATAGGTACTTTTGATCAAACGAAGCAGGTCGGACCTGTGGGTCTTCAGTTGATTAAATCGCTGTATGTGTATCTGTCTGGCTGTGGTTGTGTTGATTTATGGTGGACCACACTTCGTTTACTTCAGCCTATATGCGGTCGCAGCGCCCAGATTCGTTTAGAGGAAATATCTTTCAGGAGAGAGAATACATTGTTGGAACACAATCAAGACTATGATGCATCAGTGACCTGAAAGGTGAATAGCTTATTCAGCTGGTTCTGATCTATGCGGCTTGAGAGGAAGCTATAGCAAACATTCGTCAGTTTAATGCACATTACAGTAAATGATCTGTGAATTCATTCGGAGGTTTATGGAACTTTCTTTTACAATTGGCGGTATATTTATGATCTGCAGAAAAGTGGTTGACATGTAACTGTCATGTTTCTAATATCCAGCGAAATGGGAAAACAGCTCCTAAGAACATGTCACTGGTTCGTGCAACAAGGCGACACATGGGAGTTTGTTGTACACAGGATTCACTTACCGATCATATGGCGTAAACCCACACTATACACTGTGTATAAGAACATGTAGATAAAACCTCTTGGCGACAGACTAAGTGACACTTGTGGTCGCCAGGTATTACTCCAACGAATAGTTACTGTTAGGTATACCTCGAAAACAGGGTCTATGAGGAACCTCCACAAGCCGCGAAGTAGATCAACGTTATTATAGTTTCAGGAAGCGGTGCAGCCACCGAGAATGTTTTGAAACATGCATTGTCACCATCCCCAAAGGGAGTGCAGTTGTTTAATCAGAACCACGTATAAATTTTTGGTTATCTCCTGTGAATACATGGTTTAAATACTAATTTTTTTTTCTTGGCTTGACGACGGTGGTAATCTACCGGCAAAACAGCATACCCATAACAATAATTTGCCGATGTCTGTGTTGTGTAACAGGCAGCCTCGTTTATGAGTAGTATAATGCGTACAATCAGGAACTAAAGAGCAAACCCTTAACGCTAGAAAGGCGGTGGACCAGAAGTGAATATCGGAATAACATCTAAGGATTGAGGAGAAACTACCATCGGGGCGAATGCTAACAAGCTGCTACACAATAAATGTAAATACACGTCAGCCGTGCAAATGAGTGTACGTGTTCGTGATCCAGTTTCAACATAACCCGTACTGGAGTTCGTGCAATTTACAACTTTACAGGCCAAGAGTCCTTTGCGATCACAAAACCTGTAATTGACAAATTACCTCAACTCTGGGTGAAATATGGAATCTCAGTAACCACATCACAGAGTACTGTCCACTAAGATAACTTTTTGATTCATGTTTACTGCAGTGTAACAGACTCGGCGCCACTGCGCTAAGTCTTTCAACTGTATTCAATCTGAACAAGAAGGTATTAATTAAGATGGCAGTGGAAGCAGGCAGATATCAAGAACGTACGACCAATCCTCGCTAATGAAAACAAATGGTATCTACATACTATCTGTACTTAGCCTGTAAAGTACAAAAATATGGTTTACTTATCATTAGTTCGTTCGGTTTGAACAGAAGTGTACGTAGTGTGTTCTGTCGCAAATATTTCAAAGCAGTCCTTAACATTTCTCAGGAATCGGATAACAATAGCACATATTTACATGATGTAGGCCGAACTAACTAAATAAAGGGGTTACACATCTGAGAAAAGTCGTAAGCTGTCAAATGTGTCATCCTATGGTGACGCAACACAATAACCAAAGACGCGTGATCTAACAATTCCGTCACTTTCGTAAGGATGGAGATTGAGATACAGCCAACGATAACTGCATATGCAGTGGAAATCTCCGAAGCCAAAGATCGATTAAAATTCTCCTATTTGGAGGCCCTTCTAAAAGTGTTGCGTATGCCGAAGAATCTGGAAAGATTTCCATATTCTCCAGATCGGTGCCCTGAGTGTGCATCTGAGATGAGCATTATCCGGGAAATCTACACACTTCAAAACGTTTTATGGTGCCATGCGGCTCGTTAACCGACAGTGATTTGAAGACTCATTTGACGCCTTCGGCAACTGGCTTCGGTAATTAAGCAGAAAGAAATAATTTACAGAAATCGGCGAGATCCTAAAACACTGCGTTAACTAAATTTACCTACCCCTCGAATTACGGTTTGAAAGCAAAATACTCCGTCGGGTGGTAACCCACCGACAGTGTTGGGGAATTATTCAATTGACTGCCAACTTCCAACCAATCTGTCTTGATTTCTCTCATCGCTAAAAATCAATCCCGTCAATACTTCGATAAATTCAAAACACTGCTGTTTCACTTTTTACTTTCTGACTGATGTTTACTGGGTCAGTCCCGTTTACCAATATCCAATATTATGCTGGTCGTAGGACAGTCAACTTGATTTGAAATGCAAAATGTGCTCAACTTAGAGCACAAAACGTGCTACAAAGAAATCGTCTTTCATAGGCTATCAGGAGACAAGAGCGATGTAGATTTTATAGGGTAGATAACTAATTCCACCTGACCAAATACGGTGCAAGCAGTACAGTCAAAAAACCGTCAGCGATAAAGAGCGTTTTGAACTTTTGATTGATATGTGGAATAAATATTTATGAAAAAGGTCTTAAAGGAGCTGTCGATCACGACTCGCATCTACTGACACTCGGGAAGTCTGTTTCTCAAGGGGATCGGTGGCAACTTTCTGACACATCGGGTTGCGGTTCTTTCATTACACAGCCCTCTTTGTTCCCTAAACACAACAACCTTACCTTTCTCAGACTACATAATCTGAGTGAACATTAAAGTCAGTAAAGTGCAAATAAACACGCTACTTGAGGTAATTTACAGACCCGTAGGCAAGAACAAGCTAGACTTCCATAAATCCGGAAAACTTTACACAGAAACCTACCTACAATTGGGGACAGATTACTTCGGCAAAAGCAAGGTGGACCTCTGGAACAACCGTCATCTAGACGGCATTCCCAAAAAGTTATGCGTTTGCTTGACAGAATAGCACTTCAGAAGTATGCGTTAGTTGGCAAGGGAACTTCAGTTGACCAAAGGAATGGGAAGCAACCCCTCACTGCCATTCGTACATGTATCAGTATTGAGTCAGTCTGAAGGAGCTACAGATGAACGTATATCGCAAACCAAAGATCACTGGCACTATACTATAGTTCAGTAGTAACCATTCGGTCACAGGCCAGAAGATTTGTGTGCAAATCCCACTTCATACAATGACCACCCATAGTAGCCCGCCCGAGTTGCAAAGAGAGAGAAACAGCACTGATGCAAAAGTTACACATAGTGGATAGATACCTCGGACCACTGATAAACGCGTACACTAGGACACAAGAGAGTACTGTTCTTGACGAGAACAATATCGTGTCCTAGGTAATGGGAATAGAGGAGGTAATGATGAGCATTATGCGATCACATGGACTTAAAATCGCCCACAGACCAACAAACAGTCTTCCACTAGACTTTGCAAGTTCCAAGATCCGGGCGAGGTTCATGAAACAGCAGATGTGATATACTCCATTCCCTCCGAACAGAGTGACCAGGCCCACATAAGCGTAGTCGGTAAACAGTTAAACTTGGTACTAAGACGGATAGGCCAGAAGTCACACTTTGTCAGCACCACACGACCACAGGTAATTAAGTGAAACTTACGGACGCCAAGTTTACTGGTTCGGTTAGAGAGAAGCAAGAACTGATGAGTAGTCGGGGATTTGGTTTATTTTCAAGTTGACCATCACTCACATTTGAAAACGAGCAAGAACGGCTATTGTTGAACAGCTCTTTACTCACAATACTCTTAGCAGGTATATTGATCTCGATGCTCCCTGTGCCCACTGATTACACAAACTCAGCGGAGGCGGGTGACAGATAGACAAGTTGACGAAGCGGTAACCCAACAGTAAGTTTCTATTTGACAGCGGAAGCCTGTGTGGACCTGGGACATCACATTAAGTACCTATATATATATATATATGTATATATGAAAGGACACTAAGTGATCCAGACCAGATTGTAGGTCACATAGAAACCTCCGTTAATCTCAATACGAAGTTTTAGAAAAAGTGAGGAATACCTAACGTGGTGTTTTATACTGTTGTTAACAAGAATACAAGTAGTGAATGAAACACAGCATTTAAGCATCTACTCACAAGATATTGTTTGTGGGTTAAAAATTGAAAAACGAGGACCCTGAAAGGACGACATTGGATCATTGTGCTTATCAGTTACACATACACAAAATAAATTTTACAGACTCAATGTTTCCTAGTGTAAAAGACTGTTTGACAACACTCTACACATCACCAGTTTTTCATATTGTCAGTTTTCAATCACTTTGGAGAATGCGGCTTTCTGAACCAGGGCTTCGTCTGTTGATGGTCTAGTGTAACCGAACAACATGACCAGACTTTTCAAGGTGGTTCCATTCAGCTGTTATGCACATGCCACTTGTCATTAACAAGTGGTGTGATATTTCCTTAAGTGTTCAGACATTCTTCGTTGAACTGTATCATCATTGGCGTAACTGGTTTTTTGAGTTCGCAAGACCCTTCACGTAAAACGGTACTATGAAATTGACGACAACAGTGGAATAAGAATTTCGGCTGTTTTTCATGGAACTTTAGACATTTAAGTGTTTGGTGAAACATGAAAACCAAAAAGTCCTCGTCTTGAAATGTAAGTAAGTGTATTTTTATGGATACTTCTATGTGGCCACCTCTTAGAGCGGCTTGAGCTTCAGTCTTATTGTGCCGTCTGAATTGGGTGCGTCAGTTGTTGGATTTGTTATAAGACACTTGATATCGTATGGCAATTTCTCACTGTAAGGCGGATTTTGTTGAGTTGTACATGTTTGCAGCCCGGTCAAGTCAAGAAATGCGCTATTGTGTTGTTTTTTGCTTCTGAGAGTTGAAAACACAAATATAGTGAAGTGAAAGTTGTCATGATGTCGGTTATAACTGAGCCAAGTCTTCGTTGACTTAACCTGAATGTGCAGCGTTTGGATGTCTAAGCAGTTCGAATGTTTACACCGTTTATTTGAGGAGACCTTCTCATACAACGCAAAAACCGATTGATGTTGGTTCTATGGAGCATGCATGAATCCATATCATCTTTTTATCGCGAACGTTCTCCCGGATTTTATTGTTGATGCTGACATAGTTTTGAAGTTTAGTTCACAGGTGTATAGGAATATAAAACACACATGAAGCGAACGCATATATTTTAGTGAAATTTCATTAAGGTGTCAAGTTTGTAAAATTTCAGAATAAGAAATATCACATGCAAATGCCACCGTACAAGAATGTGTTTCACACACGTGCTCGTAGAGTTGTGGTATTCTCAGTCCGTATACCAAAGGGACAGAAACTCTTTTAAATCTAAGGAAAAGCAGGTGTCTCGCTTCTAAATGTTGTACGTATCAAAAAGATAACGGGGACATGACTTCAAGAGGACTACCTATCATGTAACCCACATTCAGTATTGTCCAACAAAAAATGGACATGTAATCAACAGAACAGTGACGGTGGTTAATGTGGAACGTATGTGGAAGGTGTCCTATTATGTCGCAGCTGAAAGTATGGTAACGATTAACTGCTACAACTAGTTAGTGTAGGGTCATCGGATATATATGCCTCATCGATTAAGTCAGTTGGAATAGGTTATCGGACAAGTAAACCGATGCTCACATGCGGATAAGCGATGTACACAGTTCGATAGGCGAGGTCAAAAAGTTGTGTCAGGCATGGCATTGTTTCCATACTCGAGGTAATACAATAACCATGTGAGGGGATAGAGTTCACAAGACAACCAGGGTTAAAATTCCGTCGAGCGGAAAAATCATCTAAATGGATGTCATGTGAATTCTACCTAACTACAGAATACATCATGGTCCGAATTGCTGAGTGGGGAAATTCAGTCGCTCAAAGCGTTACAATGATTGCCCACCCCCGATCTTTCTAGAGTGTGTCAATTCATCGATCCTTAAAACCCTATTGTCCAATTGTCTGCTACCACTTCCGCGTATTGTTTCAATTCTTCCGAAGGGGAATGAAGTCGCTTAGTTCGAAATCGTTGTATTGAAGCGTGATTTTGCAGAGTGTTGTGACAACAGAACATGGTTTGAACTGATCGACACATTGAACGGGGATTATCGACCAACTGGATTGTGCCAAATAAAAAAAAACGTGATCTGCTGGGGTCAGTTAACCAGTCCGCCGACAGATCAAACCGGTTTCAGTCCACCAACACAGTATTATTTACGCTAGACGAAATACATGAGAAGCAGCCAAACTGATCCTGAAACATACACCGTCAGTGAACGATGAATGCAAATGGGGAATAACTTGCCAACGAAGTGAACGAAGAATCGGGGTGTATCGTCTCAGTAGCACTGTCACAAACTGTAACGAAGTAAAGGCGGTCCAGTGACACCCATGATTGCTGAAAAGTAGGTATACATGGAGGTGAGAAATCGAGATCGAAATATCCAAGCCTGGTATATTTTAGAGGCACATCTCATATCACCGGGTAGTTGTACCAATATGTGTTTTTACAAATGAATCGGAAAATATCTTGGAGCTTTGCCCAGGTTATCGGATTTCCGATATACTTCGTTTAAGTAAAGATGTTCACTGACTGAGATGAGTTTCAAAGACAGAATTCATGAGTTGGTGGAAATTAAAATGGAGAATTAGCTAGCTGCTCGAAGGTATCAGGAGTGTTTAGTTGACCAATAGACTATTGCCGGTTTTCTGCCAGGTGTTCTACAATTCAGATGCACATGTGACAGCTTTCGAGAAGAAACCATACCAGTCATAATAGTTGTGACATAGAATCAAATGCATAACATAACTTGTCAGCTGAGTTTTTGGTTTCAAATTACAGTGTTTGAGGTCTGTGGTGTCAGTGACCATCGTTGAGCATACAGCAATCATGACGGTACAGTACTAGTGTCAGCCGATCAAAAGTTACGCGTATAAAGCCGAAGGGTAGACCCACAAATTTATTCCAAACCTGGCTGAATCCGAAAAATGATGGTCCAGCTGAACTTTCATTTGAAAGCCTACAGGTTTGTGTGTCACTTACTTCCGACAAGTGATCAGAAAATTTGAGAGTACGAACCCCAAAAATTCATTCTGCTTGACTGACAACGAGTTCACATTACGGCTTTTTCGCCAAAACGTTCTAGAGTTGGCCTTATCGGAACCGTGCAACAATATCGTCTCAAAACTACATAGGACATCAAAAACGCGAACGATAATAGAAAGCAGCTAGTCGACGTAGTGACTGTTTGTATTATTGACAACCATAAAAGAGGGAATACGGAGACAAGTCAAACCAAGGAAAGATGGAAAACGCTGTTTTTGACATGCATCTGATGCGAAAAACCATAAGCTGGACAAACATGTACTGCGAACTTATACTAAGACCATCAACATCATCCTTTAAGAAAACAACTACACGCCATTCGGGTGCAGAACTGGTGGATGAAGCAACGTTGGGCGAAGAAAGAGCAAAGATCAAACTGCATACCCTCTGACACAAACCGGCCGTCAATTCAGTGATTGACGTAGATGTTTGCGAACTTTGTTGGTGAGTAAGTGTATGTAAATGTAGTTTTAGAGAACTGAGCATCACTTGAGCATCACTTGTCGCACCCACATTCCCACAAACGTTTTGTTCAAATCACTTCGAAAAGAAGCATTCTACTCGAGTTTCGTTGCGGCTAGAACTCATAAGTAACACATGTACTTACAAAGGCCGGGGTTGGAACTCCGGCTACGGTGTAAAACCACTGTGCCGTTGATTTCTCAATAGGCATGACTCAGTCTTCATATGCAAGCTTCCAGCCACATCTGGTGGTGGAAAGTGTCTACTGTTAAGTTCATACTAACCGGAAATCCTCTGATGATCACCGGTACTATGGCTTTTGTTTGGCCAATATCTGAATCTGTCGTTTTCCTTCATTGTCTTTGTTCGCTCTCCTTCATTCAGCTCGTCTTTTCGATTAGGCAAACCTCATTTTTGATTTGTATTTGTAGGTTGACCATTTTTCCTTGAGCATGGTGGCCTTTTTGTTTGTATATCGCAAGGTAACGTGTTCTTTGTTCAGCCTCTGGATTTACACTGCTCGGAAAACAGCGCTGTTTGTACACAAGAGATGACTGGGTATAAACACTTGCCATAACAGAACTGGAACACTGGCCGAGGAATTATGACTGCGAAGCCCGAAATGAAGCCAGAGAACTAACTCAACCAGCTTGAGGTTTTCCATTAGTTCTGGTGTTGCGACCTCTGGAGAGGTTTGGCACAACAATTTATTTTCAGGCACCAAGTAACAAACACAAGAAGACATATCCTCGAAACGATGCACGCTGTTTCGTACTGGTGAATTATGGACTCTTGCGAAATGAATTTGGTGGCAAAATACCATGTATTAGGTTGATACACAGCAGTAATCATGCATGCCTTGTGTTTACATACAGGAGGTAAATAACTCACAGCACTGATAACATAGCGAAATCAGTCAACGAAATCGGAGTGTATTCCAGTTTGTACTCAGTGTAATTACATGTGCGTTTGGAAACCAATAGTATTGTGCATTAATGTACGTTTTGAATTTATAAGAAATGTCACTGTCAGTGATTTGCCGGTCTTCTTTAATCTTCAGGCACTTTGATTTTCCGTCCAAAAGAACGCATTTTCTGGTGCTTCTTTGTAAACAGAATCCAAGCCTGAACTAGACTTAGAAACCAAACGTGTAGATTCATAGTGCAAAGGATTAAGAGTTGATGACACACATACAACCTGTTCAGTACGTCTTGCAGAACAAAACCATCAGCTACATGACGTGTTGGGAGTATGTTAATGCCAAGATTATTCAAGGCAACTCCAGTAGGAGAAGACCATTCGTCTATTCGACAGGAGTCGCATGTTCAGAACCAGCACGTCAATTCAAGAGGCACATCGGTTGAATAGTAACGTCAGCTATTTCATTGCATCTTATGACGCAAATTCCTACATAATGTTAAGGATTTTTAGTTTTTAGTTTTACATAGTTCAGTGAAAATGGACATATAAATAGTTATTATTGTATTGTTCAAATCAAACCTCAGCTGTTGACTTGGGTAATGATGTCTGGATGAAGTCAGCAGATACCGGTGAACCAAACTTCTTGACAGTTCTTCCACCTTTTGTGACTGTCGATGTCAGTAGTTCCCACACAAGGAAGGCTTTGGCGGCTGGCGTTTCCCGAAATACAGTAATCGTAAAATGAGCAGAGGTTGAGATGCTGAAGCACATCTCTGGTCACCGAGGTTGGGAACCATGTAGGGAATGTGTGATGCAATTGTCCGGGAGCAGATCAAAATAATCTTGGTGCAGACATTGCCACACTTCACAATGAATCAACGAGACATCTTCTGAGGTTTTTAGATGAGTTTCATCAAATAAATTTGAAGGCTGATACAACACGTAACATCAAATTAGCAAGTTAGATCGACAGAAACCGAAGCTCAAATGTAATAATTTTGTAACCCATGGAATAAACACAACTTAGCAGTAGTGTGCACGTGATGATAACGGAGAGCGTACGCAGTTAAAAATGGGAACCTTGCGTACTAGCACAAAACCGTGTGCATCGAGCGATGAAACGATGACCCACACGTGGATACGTCGCAACATCGTATATCCCGACGTAAGAAGTCAGCAGTCAAAATACATTGAGTCACTGTGGGTATCATCCATTGGTAGCGCCAAATAACTTCACCGTTTTATTTGTGATAATTTAGTACGCCTACAGGTGTGCATTCAATGTGTACGTGTTTGTGGGAGGGTGTGTATGTCGAGTACGGGAGTGTGTACAAACAATAATCTGAATGGCATCCATCTTTTTGTAGGTGCGCGCCTAACAGCTTGTTCGACTTAAAAACGCACTGATTAATCAATATATCGCTGACTCGCAATATGCATCGGTTGACAGGAACACTGACGATCGGTAGTTCGAAACTGTACTCAAGGAGATTTAAACTATGCATGTACCTAACATAAATACACGCGAAGATTATGAACCTCTGAGTCTGGCAGCTAGATGAAATGTGGTGTTGATGTTTTCACCCAAGGCTTAGTTGCCAAGTCTGGCAAAAAGTGAAATTCAAACCAGTTTACTGAGACTTCGAGTTTAGCTTTTTTGTAGTGGTCAAATGCGGATTACTGACAGATCTGAAATAAATGAGAGTTGACAGCACCAAATTATCAGGTAAGGTAGGGCGAGTAAATTTGCCGAAGCTAAGTTAAAAGGTTTGGTAGCATGCTCTTAATCAATGGCTGTAACACATGTACGAAAAAGTCATAATACTTTAAAATACACTGTATCAGTGGTAGCCACTTTCTTTCTTAAACATTCAACGACCTTAACGGGTTATTTAGCGGGACATGGTTCATACTTTGATGACAATTTCATCACACTTTGATAGCATGATTCAAACCTCTATGATAGCACTACTTTTCTGCTAACACCTCTTTCACAACACACAAACCTGTAGAAGCGCATGAAAATCAATCTGTTTAATGGAGACAGACACAACCTTTATTCACAAGATGAGCGCATCTCTGGGGAGAGTAAAGTGGCGGTCAGTCAAAAAGATGACTATTAGAAAACAAAAGACAGATAATTTTTGAATTTGCGAATACTCCTCGGGCACTGCGCGAATCGGCCAGTTAACTGAAAGCAAATGTCACATCAGTGTGAATGGGTTAACTCGTCAGATTGTAAGTCAAACGAGCGGCTGTTTTTCACTGACTGTTGACTATCGGCCTGAATGAGGTTTTGCGTTTTTCGAATATTGACCGTATTTTATCAGTAACTGAAATACCTTCCACCTGGCTAAACAGTAATCAGGAGCCATCTAGGAAAACTGGTAACACTGAATGTTGATAGCTCGTGCTTTTAATGCGTAGTTTGATGCATTAGTCTCAGAATACTGTGATAATATGCTAGTTGGAGGGACTGCTCACAATATATATGTGATTAGCTAGGTAAATCCAAGCGGGCCTATTCAGTTGCTAAATGGACTGGTTGTTCAGTGACGGTAATGCGGCCACTTATCAATCCGTCTGGTAGCAACGAACATAGGATATTGACATTTTCCGATAATCATGTATTTATAAAAAGATGAATGACGTAGTAAACTGCCACCAACTGTTACGCACGTCTGACATTAAGGAATTCGAATTTATGTCATTCATAAATCAAATAACTTCGATTGCGGGGTCCAATATCACTCTTGAAAAATGCTGTCGTTTGACATTGGTTTGAGTGTGCTGGATTTGCACATAATATTGTCTGTGACCCAATATCACACAAAAAGCTTGTGAATGGAAAAGGTACTGTAGGGACTCAATCACGTGATTTTTTTGGTATTTTTGCGACCTAACGGTTTGCTACCCAACAGTATCGCTTCATTTGATGTAATACAATCAAAACCGAGGGTTCGACTGTACCAAAGTGCTCTAACGACCACTGTAAACGACACTAACAGAGGGGAGTACAATGGTATTTCTGGACGAAATGTCGACGGCAGACAACTGGAGTTTCGCGTGTGTGCCTGATCGACGGTCGGATGGGATTGGCACATGATGTACCATGTGCCTGCATATACCTAATCGAGATGTAAGAAAAAATGACATATCGTGTTAATCAACTAGACGACATGCTACAGTCTGACTATCAGAAAGGTTGGAATCGGTTCGGGCAGCTTTGATACTTGAATTGAGTCGTGGAACAAAGGAGCAACATGCTTTGACCACCAGAAGACAGTCTAAAAATATTATATTCACGAAACCGACTACTGAGTGATATGGTGAATATCGGGTACAGCCGCAAAACTCCTTCACGAACGCACAAATCCGTTTGATTCACTCAAAAGAAACACCCACTATAGGATGGTTTCACTGAATTGGTACTACATCCAAGCAGCATTCCAGTCTTCATTGGAAGACAAAGCTTATCTTTAAACAATCCGGTTACTATGTAGAGTATATTGCGTTTACTGCAAGAGCACAGAGTCATTGAAAATTTTTGAACTTGTTCATCGTGCTAGTTTCAGGTATTACACGGATCTATACGACATATCTCACGCTACTGTCAATACACACTTGAACAGAAAGCGGACAGGATAGTTTGAAGCGCAGTTTGGTTTGCAGCCCACGTTGGTCAGACCAATACATTGTGAAAGTATTGCACTGTTTCAGTCTCATTACACATTTGCATTAGTGCTTAAGCGGATAGTCCGTCCCCACAGAATGAATAGCGCAAGTAGACGCGTTTGTTGCCATAGCCATCTTCCTGCTCATAGTAAACGTAATCTTTGATGCCCAGATAATTCATTGGGTTACCGGTTTTCGATCAAACCTATCTATGGTCACCATTGGTTCATTCAACTCAACACAGTTCTGCCACGCACAGAACCCTGATTGAAAAAAACCAGTAAGTTAGCAATCCATCGAAACGTTTGAATACTTCAAGGTGGAAATACCACAACCCCCAGAGTTTTCTCGAACGGATCTTCAGTTCATCTTAGTCTAACTGCCCCTCGCTTAAATCCTGAAGAAAACCATAGAACCACACTGAAAGGGCGATCTCCAAGGTTACGGAATTTCAAACTCTTTCCCTCCTGGGACTAGTACTAACGAATAAGTGGTAAAAACGGGAATTTATAAAAGCATATAAATAAGGGTCGATACCAGAATCTATATAAGAGGCTAGTCAAATGGTTAAAACTGAGTGGGAGCAAAAAGTGAACCTTTTCTGGGCTGCTTCAAGGTGCTTATGTATTTGGTATTTCCCTATAAACAGGTGCGATGCTTCATTCATGGTGTCCGTTCAACAATGGAACCGAGAATTCCATAGGACTTGATTATACCTAACTACAAAAATCGATAAGGTCACGGTGATATTCAGCAAAGTTCATATTAACAACGAAACTCGAGTCCGGTTTCTTTCTTGAAGTAAGCCAGTCCAAAGGCTTATCTGGATGCTTAAGTTGTAATCAAATGTGGATGGTGCTTTGCTTGTATCGCAGGTCATTAAGGTATTCTGTATTGAAAATCGTAGAGGAAGGCCTACATAAGCACTTTTCAGTAGAATTCACTATCGCGGGTTCGATTTCTATTCGGTTTTTTTTCCAAATACAGACGAGATTAGGTGGGGAGTGTTGATTTGAGGATCAGCAACTGGAAGCATTACAATAGACAAGGTGGCTTTTAGTGATTAGTCAGCGCGGATCCAGTACACACATTTAATGTCAACTGCATTGCTGTCGTTCTGACCTGGCGCATTTTCGCGGATTTGCGTTGAATGAGCAACAGCTAACTCAGAGTGTGTTTGGTGTTGCTATAGTCACATCGATAACAGTCGTTCACGTGACACTTGATGAATGCCGGACTTTCATCTGTCCCCGTATGTGACATTCATCCAGTTATCTGATTTGACACAATTCTATCGAACTCAGTATGACGACCGACCAACATTAAAACAACTGGTGACCACCTGGAATGTTAAATGCGGATCGATTGTTTACACGAAACACTAGGCTTCCTTTAATAACTTCGTCTGTGCAGAAAGAAAACATGCTGTGATCTGTTAACTTTTCGTTTACTTTGATTAGAATCCACATCCTGTCTGTCTCTATTAGTCTACCCTATATAACATGCAAGTTTTACGTTTGTGACTGATGAGTGAACGTAAAATGTTAACATATTCCAACATGTCTTCTTTCTGCACTAATGAATATTCACAGCTTAACTACAGAGAATTGAAGGGATGATACAAACATTTCCACAATATGCGATGTAGATTGTTCAGCCCTTCTACAAGCTACTATCCAGTAAACTGGAAGAGCTGATTTGGTCTTTTTTGGTCAAAACACCAATTACTAGAACAGAAAACACGTAGCACCGGCACACTCATTCCAAATACGAAAACGTGGATGGTTTCGAGGCAGGATAAACAGATGAAGGTAACATGTATAGCAGCACGAGAACTGTGGATTAAACGAACAATTCGTAGACGATAAAGACCATCTGGAAAATGTTTACCCGGAGGCACATAACAGCCCTAAATCGTCGTATTTATTAATAGCGAGTAGATAGTCAACTAGTTCATGTTTACAAAAGTGTAGCAGGTTTGAGCATACGCAGTGAGACTCAACAGAATGTGTTTGTCGGATCTATGCTAGACGACAGCTGCACACTGCACAGTATATTTTTGTCCAGAAATGTAAACTTTTGCACAACCAACACTTCCATCTGGTAGGTGGCATGGATGACTAGCTTTTCAATTATAGTCGACTGTTGTCGCAGTGAATACTTGATAAATTCAAGTAAGTACTTTTATGCTGTTCTCTGTAT
This sequence comes from Paragonimus westermani, assembly GCA_008508345.1. Taxonomy (NCBI): domain Eukaryota; kingdom Metazoa; phylum Platyhelminthes; class Trematoda; order Plagiorchiida; family Troglotrematidae; genus Paragonimus; species Paragonimus westermani. Next base: position 55,931 of record QNGE01002206.1, read on the forward strand.
GTTTGTGATTGATCATAGTTCACCTGTCATACATGTGGACCTAGTGATCACCACTGTCTGAAAGTGGGTCACTAAACCACACGAAACTCGTACTGTTGTGATCGATCCGGCAAGCTGAATTGGATGTAACGGTTTCTTCGGGCAGATACTGGAGCACACCACGTCATGTGGCAGCGAGAATTGGTAAGACGTAGCTATGTTTCAAATGGGAAAAATTATTATACTGCGCACCGTGTTTTACAGATGTTCTGAACCTACGCAAGGAGATGAATACAACGTGGAGGGACAAGATCTAAAGAACGAAGGAGAATTTCTCTAGTCGATGCATACCGAAAGTACTTTATAATAAAGCCGTCTATACCGGCTCCAATCTTGTCTTCGGTTAGTCGTAGTTCAAGGCCACTCTGATCAGCGATCGAAAGTACTCATGAAATAAGAATGCGTCCATGTCGTGATTCAGTGTTGGTGGAAAGTTGTAGACAAAAGTGACTGTCGTTTGCTCTCTCGTGCCACTCTTGACCTGTGTGGCAGCAATTCATAGTGGGTTGGACAGTTGAGTCCCGGCGTGAATACCACACGACGGACGGCTGGACTTCAGGACAGAGACACAGTCATATTCGGCTGAGACTTCATTTAACCCTACCTTTCGTACAAGACAACGGTGATTCCATGCATATGGGGCGCCATTTGGCCAAGGAGAGAAGCAGTCTAGTAGCCCTCAGAAACATCTGAGGTCTGCGAGACGGTTTAAAAACCATATTTTCCAGATGATTGGTAACTCAAACAATGGAATCATCAAATGAAACCACGAAAAGTTAAACGTCAGCAAGGTTTTGATTTTAAAAAATGTTTGCAAATGTCCGGGTCACCTAGATAATCATATTTCAAACCGACTGAACATGGTTGGGACTGGTTAGGTGGTAGCTTTGACGAAGAGAGTAAGGTTGAAAGCTTATTCAGCTGGGACATATATTCAGCGGTGTTTGGAACGGAATAGGTTAATCTTATGGTCTTGATCTCGTGAAGAAATAAAGCGAAGCTGTCATCAATGGCGACGAAGCAGTAACCAGATACTAGGTAGCGACCCACAGAAACTTCCCATTTGCTTGTTTGGAGTTCGAAGTGAATGGTATTATCATCTAACTGGAGGTGTTTATGAAAGGTCATCTTCTGTTGGGTAGGTGTACTTTTATGTCTGATCCTCACGAGTACCTACCCTCTCATTTCTTCTGCCTAATAAAGTACACTGTTCACCAACAAATATATCTTAGTTGATCGTAGCCTTCGCATTCAGATAGACTGTCCAGCTAGCCTCTTTCGAAAACAAGCGCTAGACTCGAGTTTCGCTCTCATTAGAGCTCGTCAGTAGTGCATATCCTTGCCACGGCCGGGATCCGAACTCTGGCCATTCCAATCATGAGGCAACCGTGTTGACCACTGCGCCATTGACCTCATATCAGTCACGACCGAATTATCAAATCTGAACGTTCAACCACTTTGGCTTGTGAGCAATGATCAGGTTGCCCGATCGTCTTGAGAGGAGACAGTAACGGTTCTGTTAACTAATCGCGGGGTTATCGATTAGAGTTAACAGGCTGCGATCAAATGTGAGTGTTAGTCAACTTGAAAATTATAAACAACAGTCACTTCTATCCCAATAATTCATTCGACATACAGTGTTTAATATTTGCAAAAGTCTGTTTTATTTTCGGTAAGGTAGTTTAGACTAGAATTAAACATCAGTCCATCGCTTGAAGTTGTTATGATGTCCAAAGTCAACGACAGATTATTGTTAGATCGATGGGTTAACTGAGTAATCCTTTCAGTTGCATACTTACTGGTGAGCTGAAACACGAAGGACCAAGATGCCGTTGTACTTGAGGTAGCTAGATAAAGACAACGACTTATAGTTAGGTCGCAGAGTTCATCATCCCTAGTGACATGTTAAAAAACACGCTACCTTGCTACTGCTGAATTGAGACGCACTGAAGCGGTCATACCATTTGGTGAGGAAATGATTATTTTTGAACATATCAGTAAGTCTTATCAGGTCTATTAAATGAAAGTTGAACATCACTCGCGAATGTACGCAACTCCCACAGTTCAAGTGACACCTTAGTCATCCCCTCTCACAAAGAAGCATTAAACTCGAGTTTCAGTCTTATTGGGGTTTGGTGGTAGTACATATCCCCTGATGAAACGTTCACCCGGTTAGGACACACAGGTAAGTTCATCTCGCCTTCGAACATACACTAAAGGCCAGTAGTCACAACCCCGGAGAGTAAAACTCGAAATTCTGTGGGGGGAAATAAACGAGTAGGATCATAAATGGAAAATTAAGCCGAGACTACTTTGAGAAAGGTTACTGCGTAACCCTATATCATAGCCAACTTAATTATGCACCGATCACAGGGCTACATATCAGCGTTGCTGAGACAGTGAGGAGTCGTTGTATCCTTGAGTAGTATTCGCAATACTACTTAAAAGATTAGACTTACGTGAGGCAAGTGGACAATTCAATTCTGAATGTTTATACATTTCGGCAACTGACTACCCATCATGGCCAAATCCAGTCAAGTCAAGTGAGCTATTGAGGTGTGGAGATTGAGCCGGTCCAGACGGCCAAGTTCAGAGGCATTTAATAGTGTTGTACAAACGCTGTAGTTGTGTGAATAATCTGAAAGCTGCCATTACTTGTGCGCAACTAGACTGACTGTTTTGTAATCATTGGGTCACGCATTTTTCAATGGTCGTAGTTTTCGGCACCCATTTCCAACAGCCTTTACTTGTATGTTCATGCAGTTACTCTGATTGCCCTCAACTGTAGCATTGCAGACAAAACAACTGTGGTCCAAAAAGGTGTTTACAAAGGAACAAACCAGCAATGCCTGTGTATGCTGTCGGTCATGTATTTAGCTGAACATCGTGCATACGGAACATTTTTTTCATGAAGCTTTAGGCTGTAAAGTACAAACACTATGAAAATCACACTTTCAAGTTCAACTGCCTTGTGACACTGATAAAACCTACTCGCCATGTTGAGGTAATTCTTCAGCACTGCCATAAAGCGAAATAAACAAGCTATCAAGACAAAAATGTGTTCGAGCTTGTTTTGGAGTGTGACTAGAACCAAACTATGGGGGGGAAACCCTCTGGAGTGTATGTGTCTCGCATCCATGCAAAAGTCGTCAGAATATGACGAAACACAGCTGAGCTGAAAGCCATTTCATGACCAGAACAGTGTTAACCGTACTCACCTCGATTCCCATGTCATTTGTCCGTTATTCTGTTACATGGGGGTTCGTAAAAGACGTGAAGAGAACGGTTCCTACTAGCTACTTCTGAGGGACAAGCATCCAAAGAAGTTCAGCAATTTTTCACATATTCACTAATCTTTGACGTCTTATTTACAATGTCCGTATGCATAACAGATACTAGTATATTCATCTAGGGCTTAGAAGGAACAGAACTATTTGTAGAGAACGGAGTGGTCTCCGAAGTTTGTAGAGGACAAGCAATAGCATTCACATGATAGTGATAATCAGTGCCAAACCAATAAATCAGTACGTGATATTTTATTGCAAAATTGGTAGCAAAACGTCCACTTCACAAGAAAGTTATTAGGGCACGCTGAGCAAAATTATAACCTATCAGACAGCGGGGATGATCAATACGAGATCTATCTATCTATCTATCTATCTATCTATCTATCTATCTATCTATCTATCTATAATCTTAATTTTTTATCTATACAAACATTGCAATTCCCAAAATCTAAATTTTAAACATAATAATTCTTGACGTACATCCTGGACCGACTTTTATAGCTTGCTTTTCATCACATACATGTGGATAGACCCAATCCATCTCGGATTGTCAGCCTTTTCCAGTGTTAAACAAGTGCTGAAGGAAGCTGTCGATCATCGAACTGGGATGGCAGTATGTATGAAATACATAATTTGATTAATGTAACTCCGGGATGAAAAGGATTCTGTAACTCTACTTATTTAGATAGGATTCCGCTTACTGTTGATCATATTTAGTAGGATAAGAGCACGATCGCAGCCAGTGAACATGCCTTACACTTTCAACCGTGGAAGGTCACTAGAAAGGCGATTAACCAACGACACGATCTATTGGATGAATGTCCTCACGGTTTTTTCTGTAGACCTACTGGTTTGGACAACGTAGGTCATGGCCGTGTGCTCAACCGAACACCATATCAATGAAGAACAAGTGGATCTGTTGTCAATTGTTTTGCGGTCATGGTATTCGCAGCGGGAGTGCATAAAAAAAGCATGGTTGTAGTGGATGGAGTTGAAACACAAACACATACGAATTGACTAAAAACACATCCTTCTGGGTGTTAATAAGTGACGAGGTTTTCGTTGATATAGGTAGATTATGGTTCACAACGGGTTGCTGCTCTCGCGTTCACCTAGATATTCTGGCCAGCCACTTTGTAAAACAGTCACTAGACTCAAATTTAACACTTGTTAGGCCTATCCGGCGGTCGGGAATAGTCAGCGGGTTTGAAACTAGGTCGTAACGAGGACATTGCTGAGTTGCGCCGTAGCTGTTAACTTTGACGTTGGTCAGTTGCTTGGAAAACTACGTATAGATCACGAAAGCAAACAGAACTTTGATTAAAAATGTAGGTGCATAGTGGATTCACCTGGACGGCCAAAGAATTGGATTCTATTAAAAACACTGCCATCAGCTGGTAGCATGTTAACGTGACAATACATAGAAATCATTGAGTTAACCAGAGGCCGTTCATCGTGACTATGGTAGAAGCCGACGACTAAGTAGAAAGGGTCACGGACGGCCAGAGATGACATTAGGAAATGTTCGGTTGTGCGTGGATGCCCGTTTTAAGAGTGGTTGATCGCTGATTACCTTGGAAAAGAACCTTAATCGTTCATTGGGAACCACAACGAACTTTTTTACACAGCTTGAAATAAGTAGTTAACGAACAAGAGGATGAGAAAGTGCAATGTCTTCCAACTAATGCAATATCACAGACAACACCAAAACATTTGTTAAATTAGCGAACTATAGTTTCATCTGTTCTGCATCCGCAAAATAGGACGTCCGTTTGTAGGTGAATATCACAACATTTAGTTTAACGGAGGCTTCTCCGGATCGCTATCATCAATCTGTCTCTCACGCCTTGAAATTCTGCAGGAATGGAGATGTCAATTAGGAAATGTGAAATTGAATATTGTATAGTCTGTCGTAACATTCATCATCCATTGCCGGAGGAAGTTCCAGGGTCACATTAATGCCAGAAGCTTCGTCCTTTCTAGTTACAACTTGCAGTAACTTTTACGGAAGGAACCGTCCTTTGCAACGCCGCTGATATGTATGTATGTGTATTAGCCACGTAAACTGTTCCCGATGTACAAAAGACTGATCACCCTGAGATATCTAATTAGGACAATTGTTGGTCAACCGTCTCACTTTTAAAAGTGCTCGGTTACGGATGGTGTCATGAGAGGCAGTCGTCAACGGTTTTCTGACTAGTGTGTGGTGGCTTTTTTAAAGGCAAAACGTTTCTCCGTTGACATATAAAAGTTACTCTTGAGGTATGCGCAATAAACCAGACCATGAAAATCCACTTGGATTGTTACGAGTGGGCGACAGGCTGATAAGAATAGGCTATGTTAACTTAGGAGTTATTTTTGTTGGATGTCCACCGACCTGATAAGGTTAGCTGGCATATATAGAGTAGGCAGAGGTAGAATAATTTGCTTCATGTCAGAGAAATTTAGTTAAAAGACAGAAAATACACACAAACTTAGAAACGCGGATTCTACCACGACTCACATTAACTTAGCTATCCAGGATATACGTTCAGTTTTCTGGAAGCATTCGCCATTAAGATCGAGGTCATAACGATAACGCGCTTAAAACGATGACAGGAATATAATGTTGACAAATGTTTCTTGTACGCTGGTTGAATTTCGCGGATTTGCCCTTGATTCACACTTGTTCAGGTTGACGCTCGGAGTTGTTGTTGTCGCACCAACGTCAGAGGACAATGTTGCTAGCCGGTGCGTTGTATCCGCGTCCATTCTCATAAGCCAAGACAGTAAAATAGAACGTCTTTGAGTATGTTTTGATGGCGTGCAAAACCAAGGCGGAAATTGTTCACATCTATGCACCGGATAGTTACCACAGAAAAACATGGTAGTGCATGATATCACTTGAGAGGTATTCAGGCATAGAAACGAAAGGCTACGTAGCGTTTGTATAACAGCATCTTTCGAGAACAGGTGCGTCAAGACTTTGGAGAACTGGACCACTCTGCGATCCGTCTGTGCATGGCGGGCACACATAACGGCGAGATAGTTACCCTTTATGACACTAAGTGGCACGTGTCTGTCGGACGTGTTAAGTCGGTCAAATTCCGGTAACCAACTTCTGATAGTCCACCCGACAAAACCGAAGAACAATAAAGGAGATTAACGACTGAATCGGGTAAACGAAAGCAAACGTAACTTTTTACAAGTCAATGTTGAAACACACAGCTTGTACCTTCAAATTATGGCTATCACACATTACACGAAGTGCGTTTACGGCCCCGGACGTAACCTTGGTCTGAATGTAATTGTAAATAGATAGACTGACCAGGGTATTGTAACTTTACGGTTGACCTTATAAACGTTTTGTAAGCTATAAAAAAATCGATACTTCCACATTAATCATTAGTAAACAACGAGTAACTACCTAACGTCCATGAAGGTCATCGCAAGATAGAGGGATGAACTCATTTCGGAATTAGCCGTTTGATCTCATGCACACAGAGTGCTAGTATCGAGGTACCTTAGCGTTTTTAGCTAGTTCAATACTAGGAACTCACGAAAAGTGGAATTATCCAATGTAAGTCGAAGCCACTGCAAAACAGTGGTCAAAGGCCATAATGTTTTTGTAACGAGGGAAGCATGACTAGTTTTGTTAGGATTCACATAAATTTACTTGTTTTTAACATAATTTTTTTGTATAACACAACACTAAAACAGCATGCACTCTTTTACTGCGATCAGTTAGCTTGTGATTGCCCGTAGAAGGTATTCAGTAGCGGTTTAAAGTAACTGAATGCGATTCTTAGTCCTATCCCTACATCCGAACGAGGACTAGCATTAGTGTTTCGAAGAAATTAACTACATAAATTGTAGCAAGACTTTGAGAAAGAGGTGGGTACTTTTTCCACACTGTAAGCCAAAATCTTGCTAGAGCTTGAGTTTGGAATTCCGATTTCAATGAGCTGGTAATCTTCATTTTACTAATTTTCTCTTGTTCATTAGAAACCAGGGCAACCCCCCCTCACATACTGCTACAAAAGAATATCGTATCCAGCAGAAAGATTCGCTCGGTGAATAATGCAGCTTGTAAATCAGATGTGAAGCATCATGTTTACAAATTTTGACCTGTATGTACTTTTATGGCTAGCTTTTTTATCCATACAACTTGTGCAAACATCAGTCTAGTTTTCCGCTAACAGATGGCATTATTTAAACAGAGCATCAATCTTATTGAAGTTGTGTACACTAATAGATCGGCCTGTGAACGATTAGCATGTTCTTAGAAATAATTCAGTGGAACAACTGAACAAGACTGCAACGTCAGAGCTCGCCAGGCTGAATATCTCAACTAACACGGCAAAAGTTGTATAAGAACATGGACTTTAATATCGCATAGTATGTCCCCGATTTTCTTTTGGAGGTTTCCGGTCAAGTTTGCTTGAAGCCTGTGAAGATTTTATTCGGTTTTCAAGATTCCGTTGAACAGTCAACCTTGATGTTTAGACTTATGTTACATCTGTAGATTTTTATGTTCCAAATGTTTTGGGAAACAATGACGCATCAGTTCGGATGGCTTCTTTCTTTATCTGTTAGTATTTGTGAACAAAGAAAACCGACTAAATGTATAACATAGTCCCAGGTGTTTAATTATATACCCAGATTTGTCATATGCAACACCTTTGCAGAAACCAAAAAAGTGCTACATGTTGCAAAATATTCCCTGGTTTCGTAGACTGTCGCAAACAAGCTACAACGCACACCATCCGGGATCAATAGTTCTCATTCATAATAAAGTATGAATGAAAAGTGTTCAAGTCCGTCACGTGGGAATTGTCGAACATTAACACATTTACTTTGAAATCGCAAGGCTTCCAATTCGAAGCGGTTTGCTGTAGCAAGTAAGGGGACTGCACCAACTGAACTATACTAGAAAGCTAACATTTTTGCTTTCGGTTAGTTTGTATCTTTGCCTTCCTAGTGCATGAAAGTCTACATGTAATATGGTGTCTGCCTGAAGCGACGTTAAGCAACAGTGGATTCCAGAAAATTGAAAACCAAGAACGAGAAGTTTAGTTTACATTCTACAGACAATTGTGTGGAACATTTAGTAGATGCTATGAAAAACACGTGGGTGAATAGATTTGCTGATCTGTTTTATTGGGGACGACATCAAGTTCACTTGTGACACACTCAGAAATTAACGGAAATAAATAGCTTGTGAAACATTTGATGAATAGAAGTGATGTCCTACGCACTTGGAACGGTGAACTTTCACAGCAGATATCAGGGTCTGTTAAACACGTAGCCATGACCAACAATCTGTGAATCAATAGAGGGTGTGTCATTAGCCAAACATCTTTCGGGCTTTACTCTATGATCGCGGGGGTAAGGGATATCTATTGAGCAAAATGACGATTATAACATGACAGACTGTTAGAAACAGGTACAATTGCAATTTCATAGAAGAATGGTTTAACATATTGGCCCCCAAAAAGGGTGCGCAGAGTTTCGAGGGAACTGAAGTAACTGTGAAAATTCAGTTTGTTGGAGATCGTTAGCTGTCGAGCTCTAATAACAATTGAGAGCAATCCATCTATTAGAAGTATGCAGATGACAAAACGTTGGACAGCTTAATTTGCTAGTGCAAAAATTAGCTGTTCACATATTGCAAATGGGCTCTGTAGCAGACTAAGCTACCTGACGTTAGAACCCGTGAGTAAATTACGAACAGTGTTTTCTGGAGTTAAGTTTCACCCGCTATCGTTGATCACATCACATGGACACCGGAAAACAGACATGCACCAGAGTGCTATTGATCGAAAGCAGGATGGCAAATAGGGATAAAATTAATGCAGTCATTACTCCATTTGGTCGTCAAAAGTCCCATAGTTGGAATTTTGAATAGACTGAGTATGTAACCATAAGTGCACATAACATCAGTTTCGATGACAACATAAACTACTGCGTAACCTGAGCGATCATTTCAACGAAATCGTGTGCATACTAACAAGGAAGGAGATTAAAGGTGTGTATAGACAAGATAGATAGAAATAACACATTATTCTGAAAAAATAACGAGAATAAATGGCCACCAATCCAGAACACCCTAGTACGTCGGGTTAGTAACTACGTGCATTTTCTAAAATCAAAATGCTGCTCTAGGTCGGCAACAGCTGAAAGCAACAAAACAGATAATCCAGGTTGATAATGCGTCCTGTGTGGAGAATCTTTCAATCAATTAAAACACTTTGTCTTTGGCTGAAGTTGCTGTGATGCACCGCCATAGACTTGCTACATCCGTACCTACTTGGTCAGCCGAAACGTAACTACGAGCGCACTAAATAAGTGACACTAAATGCGGAGTGGACTTAACCGTGATAGCACAGAAGTTGCAATCTGCGGAAGCTAACGTACTGTTTGTTAGTCTCGGACTTCCACGGACACGTCGAGCGACGCTAAAGGAAACCATATCTATCGATACACTGGACTCTGGATAGGTGCTTCCAGAATTCAGCGATCGATTCCAATCCAGAAAAGACGAGTTTTCTATTAATAAAGTGTCAAAGTATAATAAAACATCCGGAGATTAGGCGGAAGAAAAGTGCAACAAATCTCGATATGGGATTCACTAAATTGGCGAAGTTCGAGAACAACGAAGTACGCAAACACAGCCAAGTACAACAAAGTGCGAAATGGTGAAAAGGGGGTTTAGATGAACAAGTCAACTAGTAGAAAATAAAGATTGACTAATGGCATCGAAACAAAGGTTTGACAAGTTAGTGACGTTAAGCCTATGGTCTATGTCAATTAACGTTCATAGACAGAACAGCTCATCGTGCGTAACTCGGACGGCTAAGGCAGTAGTTTGGAAAAAACCTTGTAATTACTACAACGGTGGATTAAGCTGTCGAAAGAGAGGATATTAACGATCGATGAATAAATAAAAGCAGGGAATGTGGTTACCAACTTCTACTCGTACTCACGGTGGCCATCACAAATTCAGCACATGCAGCCATCTCAAGACCCGTCGGAATTCAAAGATTACAAAAAACCCGGGATCCCCAGACAATTCTAGCCCGAATCGCAAGCAAGAGCTACCTGGCATTACTGTGGTACTAGGGACTGATGGCCATGAGTCTGTGACACTTCCTCACATTGGCAATTTTAGTTGAAGATCAATTCTGCTTAAGTGGTTTTGTCCTGTTTTCGTTGTTGTTGTCAGTACATTGTGCTAGATGACCTGTCGAGATTAAAAATTCTCCGACCTTCCAAATCATTGTTGTGCACTTTGTTTTAACCAATTCGGGCAATGCTTACCACGCATTGTTGGTAACTTCTCCAAACCAAATAGCATTAACCATGCGTACCGTGGTGACCTTTTAGGTCAAAACAATGAATTTTGTTCGCATAGCTCATCGACCCTGGATACCACTATACAAATACTTTCTCCTACCCAGCCCTCTTCAACTGTGCCATTTCTAACGGGCTAGGCAGCACGTATTTGACCCATATGCACGCGCCGTCCAGAGACGTTGACTTGCCGGCTTCGCATTTGTTCGCTAGCTTTAATCCAATGTTCTTTTAGTGCTTATATCCCTGAGCCTGCGGAACCCATTCGGTGCTGATTGTTGTTACACACTATGTGAACAAGAATAATCTGGGCTGAGTCCAACGTTTATTTCACTAACTGCTTCCCTACAAGTACCGTAATGGACAATCCAACTTGCTTTGACTTTTATGGTACGAACTACAAGCGCATAACTAAGCGTTCTCAGACCGATGCTGCGATTTCGTTTGCATCTAGGCATTTTGTATCTTGTACACACTCTGTCCTGAGGTTTACTCTTAGACATCCTGTTAACTTTCACAAATTTCTGTTTTTCTCATTGCTTAGTCGCTTGTGCCTGTGCTTGTAGCTTCTTATTCGGTCTGCGGAAAACTGAAATTGTAGACCCTATTTACTGTAGAGTGGAATAAATATGCTTCTGTTTACTATCCTCATAGTGATCAGTGGCTCCTTCTTGTTCTATACTAGTTGAACTTGTGCGTCCCTGCTTATCACGATCAGTGTGAAATAACTGATTAAAGTGGTCGAAATGCAGCTGTGCGAAAAGCACCTTATGCAACTGTATATGGATACCTTCAATCGTTCGAAGTAAGGTGAGTATGCCCAAGCATAGAAAACGCCACTGCGTATTGACTAGGCTTTGGTGGAGAAATACACTGAAATCAAAGCGTATGGAAAAAAAGATATAAAACGGGTTGATAAACAAAGTGCGTCCTAAAAAACGAGGAAATATTCGGAGGGGAAAAATGTGTGATTGTCCAAAGACCAAATGAGAAAATCAAAAAACAAGAATGGGTCCAAACGTAGAGCGAAGCCAAAATCTGGCACGGTACAATAAAAATTCGTCAATATTAATCATATCTTGTAGCTAAGAAAATATTGAATTGTCCATAGGTCCTCTTTTTCACAACCACTTGAATCGCGAGAAACAGAACACCAGCTACCACCCAACCACCAATTCCGTAGGACTCGACGTTTTGGTAATAACATGAACACGATGTGCTGTTCCATAGGGATTCGATTAGCTGGATCACAATACCATTGACCAGTTTATCGGCGAAAGACATGTAACCGTAGACAAAAGCGCCATTTTCCTGATTAGGTCCAATCAGATCGGATACCATGGATAGGCCGGTGATCAGTATGAACGTGCAACCAATGCCCAGTATACCGGCTGCGATGTAGACTCGGACAAGATCAACCGGATCACCGGGGTAGTTGACCAGAACGCAGAAACAAGTGATAACCGACAATCCTAGAACGGCATTCAGCTGTAGAGAAGAAAACAGATTGCATTAAACGATTCGCTTAGTCACGGAAAGCACGACTCGTCAAGTTCAACACATTTACACTGACCAACAGTGACCTTTTGAAAGTGAAAAGATACTGTGTTGATTCAACCTCAACCAAATAATGGACAAATACTTTTTGATATTCAATAGTGAATAGAGACATCCTACTAAAGTTTCATCATTTACGCGAATCGCTGATGCAAACTCATTTCCATTTAGGTCCTGGTTCCGGGGATCGCGTTGGAATAATGATTCTCATGGTAATGATTCGGGGTCGGTCAACTATTCAACTAAGAAAAGACAATACATAGTCGCAGAACGAAAAAAAAACCTAAAACACAAATCAAAGGCGATATGCGAATGAAAAATAGGAGCGACTGATCACCAAGACTGATCTCAACGTTTAACCAGGCTAGTATGACCAGTCAATCAGGCACGTATAAAATGAATCATCACATAGGTGGTCACATCCACCTAATCGATGTTCGTTTGGCATGTAACGTGTAGAAAAGAGACGAAGTAGGATAAAGGTGCATTGATTATTGACAAGTCGCACGATCGTCGAATACGAGCTTAGAGACGTACGGTGATTTCGAACGTCCCTGATCACTAGCAGAGAGAATCGATGCTCTCTGAGAACAACCAAAAGGAAATCCTTAGTCTGTATTCATGCTCTGCGTGAGCCTGATGCCTGTTTGGCACCGATATGACTATTGCGACGACAGTTAAGTGGCGTGGGTTCTTAATCGGGTGCCGTGCATAGGGAAAAGTACAAGAACGTAAGAAGTGGACAATGAAGGAACATTCGTTACCTTGTGTCATATAAAACAAAATGACCTGCACAAACAAATCCAGATTGGTTTTATGTCAGTGTAACAGAAACTCCATCTGTAGAAGATAGGTGGGCAAGTATCTGCAATGCAGTTCACACATATGGTTAGTGGCGTCCGTTTCGAAATAGCCTGTCACAATGGTCGAAGTCAAAGGACGTGTGTACACCGCTTGTCTAATCAATCTGATCGTCAACAACGGATTGGTATCTTACAGATTTTAGCTCGGATTGGAATTTCTGTATTGTGCAGGCAATCAGTTGAGTCGAAGATGACAGCAAAGGTGTTCAACGTTATAGTTCGTAAACACCTATTAGGCTTATTTAGTATTACGGGTCCTCACAGTATGATTCCTCAACATATTGCCGGACAACTTTCCACGTTATCAGCTGTGTACTACCGAGCAGAAGATTATAAGACCGAAAACGTGGGTTAAATATGGAACTGAAATTAAAAAAGACAGACAACTGTGTGGTTTGCTATTTAGAAACACATGGCTGCCGTAGATGTTAACTCTCTGTTCATAGCCACACCTCTGCACAAAACCATTACGATTAAATGTGATTACACTAGTGCGAATCAATTCACATTACCTATTCCACTGTCTCAGTCTAAATGATTGTCTGTTCTGTGTACTCACAATGTAAAATTCTGTTTTTAACGGATAGGATCTCGGCAGACTGATGACGTAGTTAGGGTAAATCCTTTGGAATCCATATTGATTGACGTTTCACTTACTCGACTGAAAAAAAGTGAGAATCTACCTTTAGGACAGATTTACTTTTCTGATACGTTGATAATATACTGTTGGAGACCGGCAGTAAAGAGTAGGCCAAAGATTTCCAAATATTATTAGACGGACAACACAAGTGCAGTAAATTTCGAACACGGATGCAATCCATATCCACTACTTTCAGACAACCGAATTAACCGGAGGATTTACGGTTCAGTGCAAAATTCAGTTTGTGGAAAATGCGGTTGTCAGCCTCGTTCCAAACCCTCATCAAAACGTTGTTCAATAGATTCAGAAAGATTTGTGCTCGAGATACAAGTCAGAACAATTCTTCAATGTGTTGGAGTCACTCTAACGTGATGGTCAAACACATTAGGTTTGCAACGAAAAATATTTCATCTGTTCCCGTGTTTTTGTTCCACTTTACCTATGAGTATCCTCTCTGTAATGGACACAAATTCAAGTGACTGGAAAACAGCATAGTTTGTTGAGAGGAAAAATAATGTTGGAAAATCTATACAATTTCATGTGGCAGATAAATTTGTGATTGTTCACAAAAGAGATTCATATGTGTTTTCAAGTAAATAATCACTAGTCCTGGTTCAACTCCCACCTCTGAATGAGTGTCATCTCTCCATGTTGCCGATGTGAAGAAAATAACTTCATGAAAGTTCATGGACACAAATGCTGGTGAGACTTCGATATCTCTCTGAGAAAGTTCTGGATATTAGCTTCGAACTTTAAACCAAGAGGTTGTTAGAATTCGTATCTCTTATTTTAGTGTATTGACATTCTTCTATAGTTGGTTATGCTCAGTAAATGCTTAAGAAGTTCTCGCAACAGCGTAAATAAAGTAAATTAGTGTCAGGAAAAGTTGATCAGAACGTGTATGTAGATATTCCAAGTGGATTTTCAAGGTGATACCACGAACATTATGCTTTCTTAGCATTTCTTCGGACGCTGAAATATAGCGTTGCTACCCGTCAGGTCTTGTCAAGGGAGAAATGCTGTCTTCCTGAAACACCAAAACCTTATCAACTACCGTCGAAATAATAGCGGGTTACTTACGCTGAAATGTTCCAAGCATTGACTTTCCACGTCAAAATATTTCAGCCAAAGGGCAACTTCGCTCTCCTAATAAAAGTTGTAGTTTCACCTTGGGTTCGAAAACTTGCAGGAGCATCCTTACTTTGGTATGCAGAAGAAGATCGCCAGGTGGAGCTCTTTCGTTTGACGACCAAGGTTAATCAATTTCAACTGAATTGATCTACAGGTGCAACATGGAAAATGAGGTCTGCCATGCGGCCGGAAAGCACCGGTGCGCAAACAGATTGAGCAGAATGACGACGGATAAACAGACACAAGACGCGTAGCTACCGAACAGTGAATACATTCGCAAATGTCGATCTGATATTCGTTCGAACCATGCTTGAACGGTAACGTTGAATTGCAGAAATGGCAAGAAAACTGATTGTTCATCCTTCGGAGTTTTCAACACACTTCAATTAAAAGTGGAAAACCTTTGTGGTCTTACAAACGCTTCTGCAACCCACTTTATCGTAGACTCAGAATGAGTCAACATTTGTTCAGTCCGGTATCCAGGTGTATCTACTCGAAGTACAACGGTAGCTTGGTCGTTTGATTTTAAGTGAACAGAGTGAATCTCTAAAATCGATCATTGAAACGGTGACGCAGCCCAATAATCGTGACCAGGATAGTAAGGGAATGTTCTCGAACACCAAGCCTTTTAAATGATGGAGATTTACTCAACATTCCTTATTTTGAGGATCAAATGGGTCTGTCCAAACAGAGAAAAATAGACACGGAAGGTACACTGCCATTAAAAACGAAACACAGAGAGCAAATTGGCGAGCTGCACGAAAAGAAGTGGGCGGCAGCAGTCCAGGCTAATGTTTATGTTCAAGTTGACCATCACTCACATTTGATTGCAGCCTTCGCATTCAGATAGACTTTCCAGCTAGCCTCTTTCGAAAACAAGCGCTAGACTCGAGTTTCGCTCTCATTAGAGCTCGTCAGTAGTGCATATCCTTGCCACGGCCGGGATCCGAACTCTGGCCATTCCAATCATGAGGCAACCGTGTTGACCACTGCGCCATTGACCTCACATCAGGCACGTCCGAATTATCAAATCTGAACGCTCAACCACTCTCGCTTGTGAGCAATGATCAGGTTGCCCCATCGTTTTGAGTGGAGACACAGTAAATGTCCTGTTGACTCCAATCGATAACGCCACGATTAGGACTTCCGAGACAGGTCGAGATTACTGATTCATTAAACCTGAACGCGAAGGCTGCATTCAAATGTGAGTGATGGTTAACTTGAAAATAAACCAAATCCTCGACTACTCATCAGTAATGTTTATGTGTTAGTGGGGAGGATGCGCCGTTGAAGAAAAATGTATGTGAACGGGTCACGTGGTTATGTTCAGACTATAGGATATTTCAGTATACTGGGATTAAAGGATTCAACTAAATGTGTGCATGGACTTGAATTTGATGTTGACCTGAAAATTCACATATAGCAAACCTAACTGATGAATTCAGAGGTTCAGCTCAAATGCTGCTCAACTACTGGAATGAGAACTTGTTTTTGAGAAATGACAGGATATGCTTTGAAGTGAACAGCTTGGAGATCAATCGTCATGAGTGATATCACTTGGCTTAATGAACCCGCGTTTCTTCGATCAATTTGGTTAACTGGTAATACAAATGTAGAGTAGTGAATACGCATGCGGGCATAAAACTAGGCTGATCTATTTAGCCAAATTTGGATCAACTGATCGGCTAGAAGAACCAGAGGGTTTAGTGATGCTAGTGCTTTCCAGATTTTTGACTGGTTCTAAAAACTAAAAACACGTCGGAACAAAGCTACCTAAAAGAATGCTTTCCCAGAAAGCACAGTACTTTGTAATCGTCTTTTGTAACCAGCAAAATCACAAGTCAGTCACACTGTTAGATCCATCCAAAATCCTATTAAGATATTTTGGTTTACTACTGAAAAACAACTCACACACTGTATGAAGCTGTTGGTAAGTGGAAGAACCACCAAGCGATTTTCCAAGTAAAATGACTAATTATGCACACGATAGTTACGTCCGGGAAAAAAAATAAAGGATCGATTCTGCATGACTCACCTCACGGCTTATTTTATCTTGTATGGGTTTCTGAACAATCAGGCTGACCATGCTTGACAAATAGATGGTTAGTGGGACCAGGGCCATAGTCTCCTTAGGCAGCAGCAACGAGTGCAGCAGGTAGACAGTGATGTAAGCCTTGCGATAATTGTCGGTGTACATGTGGGATGGAGAAGAATCCGTCTCATCCGATAAGTAGTTAACACAATGTCATTAAACATGAGGCAAATTTACACGAATAATTTTTAAAAAGCCAGTGACAAAGGTATGCATACTAAAAATCCCGATGAAAGAAACGGAAGCAGGAGAAATACGAAAACTCGCGCAAACTGAAAGATGCGTACGGTAAAATCACACTTCAGGTAGGCCTAATAGCTGAAATCAAAGCATGGCAATGCGATAGGAACATAAGGAGGAAGAATGTAATGATAAAAACTTTGAATTTAGAAGAAACAACCTAAGGACACGTAAGCCATGGCTCGAACTCGATCTAAAACCGCATCAAATGCCATGAAGTGATTCAACTCATCACGGTATGTGACACATTTGTACGCAGGCTAAGAGAATCAAGGTGACGCATTTTCAAAAGGTCTTAATTAGAAGTCAAGCTGTCTCCAGCTATCACACAAAAATGCGTTCGATGTTCCGTGGCGTATAGCCACCTAACGAAAAAACGAACCACATCACTGTGGTTTCACAACCAATTCCACTCGGTAGTTCATTCTAGCAGGTCAACGAATAACAGGAGACAGCCGAAATGATATTGCACTTTGGTAATGTGTAGAAAACCGAAGCAGGTTGAACTTTGCTCAGCGTAGTTGTTTTTCCTGCAAGATGTGTCGTAACAGTGTAGAACAATGACAAAACGGTATGGGTCAATGTGCGTCGTTCTCGTGGTCGGTCAAAAAACCTGTACCATAGTATTGCGGTTGCGAGTTAACGGATACATTGTTGCGTAACACGGATCAAAATAGACAATTAGATGGACAATGCAAAAGGAGAAAAACAATTGGTCACTAGCGAGACGATAACAAAACCAAAGTCATAACAGGACTGCGAGACCAGTAGACCACTGTATCCCCTCTCGATCTTTGAAAATGTACACTTCCAAGAGCTGTCACATGAGCTCTATGTGAAAAGCGTCAACATGACGAAAAATACAGAGAAAACCATAAGCCTTATCAAATAGTGGTGTTGTGATACAAGAACGGGGATGGTGCAAGAGTTTTTTTTTACTCGGGAAACCAGTATATGAGTTGTGCGCTTTAACATGACTACAAACAAAAACACCCATCTGCGCACGACACTCGTCTCAGAACGTCACGGTTGCTATGGACGCTAATGCTCAATTCCTTTATGTACCAAGAGCCATTTTATACGATGCTGAACTTCAATGCTTGTATTTTCCAGCGGCTATTTCGGTGTTAAAATCCATGCTCCTGGCTCACTACTGAGTAGTAATTATGTGAGTAGTATAGAGCGATCGCTCGTCCTCACCATAGTAGGGGGGCTCGATTAAAAAAAGAGGGACATTATAAAACCAGAAGTGTATTATAATAGAAAAAAGGAAAACATGCGTATTTATAAAGACAAGCAATGATATAGATTGATCAAAGGCATTCACTGTCGCACGCCATCACACCAGAGGGCGCTACTATTCGGCACTATGGGTGGGCGAGAGGACACTAGTCAGTCAGATGACTCATGCCAACCTTACTGAGCGAAACAGTCTAGGTCTCCATAAATAGTGAACACGTCCTTACCTGAGCGCACCAACGTGCTCTTTATGAGCACTGCCCATGCAGTACGCTAAAGTATAGAATACATGGTCCATTTGATATAGTCTGTACTTTTACATGACGAATCGGTCGCCTAACCGACGTTTTCATAAAGACGCGTTGGTGGACGGCCGAATTGGTCACGCGATTAAACTACTCGACGCAGACAACGATGATTACACATACCGAACCTCTTCAAATATTCGTCGCCAATAAGGCCACGGGTCTGGACTGTGGAGCGAACGGTCACACATACAGGTATTATGCAACCTTCCAAAGGTCGACAGATGGGCGTTTGGGCTGACGCCACAGATGATGAAGATTGGTGAAAACAACACGGGCTTTCGTTGTTAGGTAAGATATCTGTGCAGATATATTAAAAGTGGACGGAATGGTGTCTTGATCTAGAAGAAAAAAGACCGTCTCAAATGGATTGGTATAATGAAGAAAACCTCCTAATCTCGAGAAACGCACTACTTTGTACTCCGAAGGTGCAAAAGGGCGTGCCATAGGGAGTAATCAGCATGATCTGCAGTCACATGCAGTACGTGAAATAAACTAACCTGCGTTTGAACAACCAGTGAAGTAGCGGAGTAGAGAAAATCGTACTCACACTTACCTGAGACACATTCACAATGAGACGAATAGTCATATAAGAAAATCCTTCGACCCAAAAAAGCGGTACGCGTAACCAGCCTTTCCAGTTGGTCACATAGATAACGCGGGATCCTGGCCAACTCGGGTCCGGCGAGGAGTCCACATTGTTCAAATTAGCTGTGGATACACAAAATCGAAGTCGATGTGCTTTAGTGACGCGGTCAGGTCAAACAGCTCACATACGGGAAATGCATCCGAGGATCATCTGCGTTGACTGAACATCCACAAAAGATGTTCAAGGATGGTAAATGTGCAAAACTCACACTTCATAACAGATATCTGTTTCAGTCGTCATCTTTGGTGACAGACAAGTACCTTGATTAGATTTAAAAACGTGTTTACAGGGTTACATGTCAACCAATGATCGAAACTTGTCTGTCTAGGGACGCTTCAGCCAAAATGGACGAAACCCGAGGCTGGAACGTATGTGCACATGACACAACAAGTATAAAGCAAGTCAACATCAATTTCAAAAGGTTTCAAGCTAGTGTTTCATTTATCGATTGATGAACGTAATAGGATAAGACAGGGTGTGCTATCAGTTTTAACGATTCACAGTAATGAAACAAAACAAATCAGTAAAATAGCAATCAAGGGAGCAAGCGATGGGGGAAAGTATCTACATGATTGTGACGCTAAATGACACCACACAAAAACGCCTCAGTCTCACCGTCAGAAGAGTTGGTCACACGTGCACTCTATCTATGAAAAGCGTATCTGGAACTCAGTCGGGAAAAGTATGATGTGAGAACGTTTTAAACGCGTAAGCATTCGTCTGCCTAAAGTAGGACAGCCGTGGGAGCGGTAGCGCCTCATGACTGTGAGAGGAAATCGTCCATAGTGAAAGTTATAACACATTTTCAAGTATTTCGGTACCGACGTCTAGCACGAATCGTACTTATCTGTTGTTAACGACTGGAGATCAACGATGAGGTGAGCAGACGGAATAGCGATGATCAAGTGAGTTCACTCAGTTTTTGAGTTTCAGAATACTTCTTGCCAACAAACAGGTAGCACAGTTACAGGAGGTTCATTAGTAATGGTGTTTGCTTACTTAGTCATGACGATGACAGGAGGACGGACAGCTACGGAAACTTTGATGACGCCGCCTCATAAACGCTACACGAATGACAGCTGACATATTGACCTGAATTACGCATCGGAGCGATACATGAATAAATATCTACCATTCCTAAATACCCCCGTCGCTCGCAAACATAACGAAAGCCAATTCAAGCTGGCCGGCATTTGTTTTATAGGCTTAACATCAATAAGGAATAGCTGACATTATGTAGGACGTTGTTTGTATGCTCTAGACGTAGTGGTTTGCTTGACTGTTTGAACAATGAACGAGAACTGTTCATAACTAAACAACAAGATAACGAATAGACACAATCAACTACGAACGCCGGTAAACAAGGTTACCACGGTTGACAGGATCTGAGCCTACAGTGGTATCATTCAAACATAACAGTGCTTAATGAACGCCATAGCAAATGTGTCAACTCAGAAAAGACCCAACTGTAAAAAAATGGGCTTCGACTGAATTCGAACCGAAGGCATAAACAGGCCACTGTGGCAATCGATTCGCTTTATCATTTGGTGGATTCCACGGGAAACAGGTACACTTGTGGATGACAATCCAAATGTGATGACAGCCCTTCCTAATGACCTGTCTAGTTTTATGCATAAAACCAGCAAAAACGTCAGATGACGTCTCAATCACAGACCGAGCCTGCAAGCTGCCGACACTCATGGTCAGTTTACTGCGCAAACTCACGTATGCTGTACACAAGCGCACCACTCATTTATTTGTAGGCAGTGATTATCGTGGTCAGTATCCAACCGACCATTATTCGATTAAACCGCTATCCCAATTCCAGGCATCCAACCGTCGCTCTCTATGCGGAAAGCCAGCGTCGATTTTACCTTTATCCAGTACGAAGCATGGGAGGAATCCTCAATGCACACGTTCAAGGTAGGTACAACTGATGGGTGTCACGAGTAGTTCATTATACTGTAAATTTCAGGCAAAGCCTTTGGGAATTCAACCAAAAGTATTTACTTTCAATCACAGGCACCGGGTAACATCGACAGACAGATGAAGAATAGTTGATAGGAAGAGTCAAGAGAGTTCTTGTTATCAGGCTTTATAGATGCCCAGAAAAGCTACGTCGTTGGGTTATACACTGAGAATGTCAACTGATTAAGAATCCATTTTCTCAGCCATAGCCGGTTTCTTAAATGTACGAAGTGGGCAAAGTGTGACTGGGAAGTAGTAAATGAGAGTTGTAACTAGTAGGCTAGAAACTGTAGATCGCATGAGAAAAACAGACATACTCGTTTGGTTGCCCTTATACTTCAAACCCCAGGATACTAGTAGTTGCAAAGAGTACAGATAACATAAAGACAAACAGTAGTAAAGCCATACTCCAAACTGTTATTTTACAGTATGAACAAAAAGTAGGAGCACCGTGCCTTACTAATTCGAAACGCGGCAAAAGTTTATGCTATACGTATTGCGGAATTTTTGACAGTTTAAGTTTCATCCAACGATAAACGAGATGAATTGATTACATAAATTGAACAATGTTACACTGTTTTTCTCCATAAAAATCGATCCAATCGAAATGGTCCGGATAGCACGAAATAATTCTGGTTAGAGAATAGGTGACATACACGATAGTGTCATAAGCGAACGTACATGGAGGTGAGAGCAAGCTTTGAGAACTATTTGTAGTTATATTATTAGTGAATTAACATACCCTAACGGCAGGCAAGATTCCAAAAGAAATGCGAGAACCACATAACTATTTGTTGTCATTGCTTTTCGTTGACAGAAGGAATTCAGCAGTGGTTCAGCAACATCTATCTTGATAACACTTTTGCAACAAGACAAAGTAGCTTTTGGCGTTATTTCCTCCATATTTTTTGGATCCTTTTCTCGGTTCCTAAATTCGACCATTTTTCTCACATAATCTTCCAATACTCGCATACCTCAGTGGGCGGTCAGTTGATTTAGTTTAACCGGAGTCGAGTGTAGCCAGTCGTGCGTCCGAATAAGTGGCCGTTCGTCTAATATGAGCCGTGCTCACGTCCAGCTTTGAAACATACAGACTCTTGCTCTGTGACACGAAGTCAGACTTATATACAAAGTATGTTAACGCGTGACCATCATTCTAGATTTGGCCGGTAGGACGAAAGGCGTTAACTTTATCGGGGAGTAAACTCAACAAGTTACATTTTTCCAACAGTACACGCAAATACTTAATTGTTTTTTGATGAGATTAATGTTTTCACAGAATCAGTACTACCACTGCTCACTTCGAGGTGCTGAGCAATGAGAATACAGAGGGAGACGTGTTGTTTTTCACCCGAACGATTATAAACTATTGATAATGTCAATCACTGTTTGCAAGCACTAAGTAGATAGAACCAGTGAAGAAACTAAAGAAGTGACCACCGTTTTACAATCCTAGTCATTCTGCACTGCGGTACAGATCAGAAGGACATGGCTGTAGTGCTTTCAAGCTTACAGGATGAATGGACAAGTAAGGAGGAACCCAAAATCGTGACACGAAAACTGATGCTTCAAATCACTGTTTTGTCTCTGGAGGGTGGCTGAAAGCTCACTGATCTGAACCGTAAGAAAAATTTGGATTCTTTCAATTTCGATCATCCATAGCCCAATGAAGTGTGTCCATCCAAAACAAATGGAAGTAACAAGAGGACAACTGAAAATAGCTGTCCTAGGCGCTCAAATTTCTGTTCACCACTGTCAACAGCAATACATCAACGCTCTATGCTGACGCATAAGTGTCATCAAAATCCTCAATGTAGGGACGGAGATTAAATCCTAAATCTGAACTCAAACGTACACCTCGCAAACAAATGATCACAGCTCTCTTCAAGCTTTCACTGCCTCATCTCAATAACTGTCATTGCTTCACAAGTAACAATATTGCTAAGATAGAACGTATAAAACAGATCCATCTTTGATGAATCATCATCGGACCAGTTAAAGCACAATAAAACAGGCCTGGGCTCATGAAGTGAGAGCAAAACGGTTAAGAAATTTAAATGGTATGAAGAAAAGTCAATGAATCTGCCATGAATAAAAGTGACGTGATTACGCGACCACAGCTGTGTCATGAATGTTCAGCTTAAATTCCATTCTGCTATGCACACCGTACTATCGACGACTTGACGGGGGAACTTTAAATCGCCGAGAATTTCCTATAACCACAAAATGAATGATTTGTTAGCCAATTCGCTGTAGTCAAAGGATGAATTGTCTGTTGGTACTGTCCTATTTTATGTGTACATAATTAACTGTTCCAGTGGGATAAAATTAGAAGGCCGTTGATTTGACCGCGGACAAGAACACTACATAAAGTAGCTAGACAATAGGCAGACACAAACTTGCACAATTACAGATTGACAGGGACCAGTCACACTGTCAATGCTCCTGATTTTTTTTAGCCCGACTTACCAAGTTTTTTAGGGTTCCCTATGCGTAAACCAAAAGTTGGATTCTGATCATTGCAGAAGCAGTAGCCGTTCGTCTCTAAACCCACGATGATTTGTAGCAATACGCTGTAATCATTTGCATGATACAGATATATTGAATTGTGTTGGGCCTATGTCATTGCAGGCGGTTGAAATCTGTGATTGCCTGCGTGCAATTTGCGACCAATCCCACAATTTTCTTCATACTTCACAATTTCATTTGTTCTCTGTTTCATATCCCAACAAATACTGTTACCTTGTTCCATTAAGCTAATCGACGGGATGGTTTTTTTACTAACGAACAATTTTCTTCGTGGTGCACAACTGATGTTAGTTCGTCCGCTCACTACTTATACACAACTTTCTCATCGGTTCACTTATGAACTGCAACTTTCTGCTCAACATTGTGACATTTTCTTAATCGTTACAAAAGACTAGTTTGTGACTGTTCACTGAATCTTTCCAGGGCTACATTCTGTCTTCTGTTGGCCCAATAAACTGCTCACATTCAGTGTTGGTGTGATGGATTAACTGTCTTTACTACACCGTCCATCTGACATACTTATCCTGTTTTCGGTACGACTCTCAAGTCACTCTAGACTGCGTTAGTCACACCATTTAAAATTTATCTAACACCATTCATTATTCAGCATGCTGGATCCCTACAGTTGAAGTTTGTTATATTTATTCTGTCTATGGTTATTCTACTTAGTACCGTGTTAAATCATTGTCTTCACAGATGTCTCCAACTTGTGATACCTGGACGGGTTGATTTACCGGCGTCAATCAAGATGTTTGCCGTTAACGATTCACTTGATGGATATAAGTCCGTGGCTCGCACCTGACAATGAGACGTGATCCCAACCGACTACACAGTACCTAGCAATTCCGAGGTGAAAGAAAATCAACAACCCATATGTTGTGCGTACAAAGGAAATTTGTGACGACTTTGAGGTTGACATGCTCACCCGTTGACAACCCTGTCGTGTATAGCCCTTCAACACTCGTGCTATACAACCCTTTTGAAGTTAGGCGCAAATGTGATTGTAACTATGACATTCTTGTTTACGTTAAACTCAGGAATTATGTTACCCGATTCAGACTTTTATATCGGTTTGTCCTCGGCGATTTAAATGCGTTGCATTTGGCCTGATGAATCACCGAAAACTAAGTTGTTTGCCATAGTGTCGCCCATTGGACAAATCATTTATTCGCATAGGCGACGACATTCACCAAACGGAATCCGATTAGCCCACATGTCTCCTAATGTCTTCAGCTAGAGATCATGCGAACAACCTCACCGGTCGGTTAAACTGCGTAGAAACGATGGGATAAAGAGCTCGGAGAGAACAGTCGTTTTACTTCTACGGACAATTAGGGAAGAATATTAAAACACGATCGGCGGTTTGATATTTCTAACCAGTTAACAGGACCCTTAAACATATATAATTTCTCTCCGCACTCACAGGGTGATGAAAAAAAGCATATTGGCGTAGTACGTTCGTTTCCAAAAGTCAATTCACGTGAGAAAGTCCGATGAACACGCATAAACCTTGGCTTACCAACCTGCTAAAAAACTAGGAGTAGCAATGGGCGAGCGTAACATAACATGTTGAGAAAAATGAGTTGGAGGCGTTGCAAAGATTGAAACCTTCCACAGCTAAAATAGACAGATAAGGAGTAAACATGTGTAACATCCAAACACTCGTGTTTGCTCCTGCATACAGCGTGACTAATTGTGCAACTCAGATTTAAATTGTAACCAATCTACTTCGCCCATGTGAATACTGCCACTACGATTAAGGAACTGTCGAGGCAAGTTTTGAACATATATAAAAACGTCAGCATCAACCAATAACCAATTATATGCCATGTACCAAGAGTTCATAAACCGTTTAACAAGGGCCGCGAAAATGAGTACAGTGTTCGAAAAGTTCAACGAACATCAAATCTTTCGCCTTGTGATGCACGGAATTTGTACAAGCATCTGCTGTTGAGCTTCAAAGTTGAAACAAAACGGTCCGGTATTCCCGTTACAAACTAAACTACACAAAAACGAATGCCAGACAAGATGGTAACAAAAGAACAAGACATGGCAGCGAGAAAATGAATTCTTACTCGTTTCCGTTGGTGCCAAGATATCATTGGAAATGTTGTGAGTACCGTGCAGGCCCAAATGAAACACCAGAGTCATCAAAGCACCAGCACCGATTATAGCAAGAGAAAGGTTCCGAAAAGCCGGCAGATCGTCCGGTCCAAAGTCAACACCTTCCTGTGACTCGCTGAGACCAGTGGCAAGTCGACCAGTACCGGGATGTCCTGTTAAGACCATATTCCATTTCGGATGAGCGCTTGAGGAAGTGACAGTGCTGTTTGGTGTGGGAGGTACAGGATCGGCATTATGGCCTAGTAGGAAGTAAGTGCTCAAATAGACTGATAAGTTGCACAACACGGTGAACAGATGGCGTAATGAGGTAAGCAGAGTTCTTTCACCAGGATCCAAAGTCAGGTCGTTCATCATTGCCAGATGGGTTATCTGCACGGCAGCCCAACCAAACTGGATGGAAAAAGGGAAGTGTTGAATTCAAACAAAATTGGATATCTGGAATCTATGACAGTACGGTGGTAATAACACTGGCTGTTAATCAAACGACTGTAAATTCGATCCCGTTCACTGCAAATGCTATTGGCTAGGATTGAATAGCCTAATAACGTCCATTACACATGCAGGCTTGTGTACCAAACAGACTCTTCAGGCTTATCCGTGCTAGTGATCCGAAGAGACCGTCTGTCCATGAAGCTATCAGCGAGGCGGACGGCACACTCATTCATAATAAGTTCAGAAGGTTAGAGCGCTGGACAGAACACTCTGAGAGTCAATCTAACCAACCTCATGTTTCTACCGTATTACCGCCACAAACCTGTACTGTAGCACTCTGGTCGGTAAATTTAGAACCACTCACTACATCCGACGTCCGCAATTACATTCCGGCTCTCAAACACAGAAGAGCTACCGACTCGGATGGTCTCGTGTAGGAACTTTTATTAAGAAGTGGCGGGGGCGGTAATAACGACCTCAACTCAGTTGTTCTAGCCTACGTGGACGACGAAGTACACTCATCCCTGCCCAGAGTCACTGCGTGATAGTTTCTTTCTTCAACAAGAAAATCAAGACCCTTGTAACTTCCATGGAGAGACTCGCTTGATTCCTGTCGTCACTACGGTTCTGACATCCATTGTACTTTGTCGAATCATTGCAAATTGAGAGACAAAGATTAGGGAAGAACAGGCAGAGTTTCGTCTTGGACGAGATGCATTAATTAGATTTTTCTGAAGCAGCGTCAGGATACCGCCGACCAACAATCGCCTTATCTCCCCACTATAAGGGTGTGTTCGATTCGGTGGATCGATCTACACTTTTAAAGTCACTCAAACGCAGTGGTTTACCGATCAAGTATGTGAACATGCTGTCGGTGCCTA
Organism: Paragonimus westermani; assembly: GCA_008508345.1. NCBI lineage: Eukaryota > Metazoa > Platyhelminthes > Trematoda > Plagiorchiida > Troglotrematidae > Paragonimus > Paragonimus westermani. The sequence goes on from QNGE01002206.1 coordinate 83,239, forward strand.
CTCCCAGAGTGCAGCTCAGGATATGGTTTAGGCCAAACCGTCTGACAGTTTCATCACCGACAGCGGCGTACGTCAAGGCCGTCCACTTTCACCATTTTTGTTTAATTTTGTCAAAGACAAAATAATGGAGGACTCTCTACGGTACTTGCAAGATGCCGGCGTGGACCTCCTGCCTGGTGGGAGATTGACTGATCTTCATTATGCTGACGACAATGTTGCTGTTCGACAACTTTCGAGCAGCACAAACAATGCTAGGTGGTATTTCGCGTTCTGCTAAATGATTCAGAACGCGCCTTACTGCCTCAATGTGCGAAGTGCTTCTGTGACTACGTAGATTTGATGTTGGATAATGAAATTATGGAGATTGTTGGTCAGCTTGTGTACTTAGGAGGCTGCATTAGCGACGGCGGAGATGTGGGGAATGAAATAGAAGTGCGTATCTCTAGGACTTAGGCGGTATTCACTGGTCCAGGACACCTCTGACGGCAGAAAAGCATCATTCTGAGATTTAAGGGTCATTCATGTGAGGCGACAGTGAGGGGTGTCTTACTTCACGGCAGGGTAGAAGACGTGGACCGTCTTCAGATGTATGGCCACTGACGTCTGCGTTCGATTACTCGTATCGGGTGACACCAATGAGTAAGCAACGAACAGGTCAGGAGGCGGGTATTTGGTAGTGAGTGCCAAACGAATTCTTTTTCTCAACACCAACGTTTGTATAGACTTAGATTGTTAGGCCATATACTGAGGATGCGTAAGTTGCGAGGTGGACAGATGATGGCCTGGCATAAGGAAATGAAGTGGTTAACGGAGGAGTTAGTCACTGCAGGTTGAGTTCGTCTCCCAGGCTGGGGACCCCGGGACCCGCAGAGTAAGTGGTTGGAGATGTTAGGTGAAATGGGGGTTACTCAAACTCCGTGACGAGGATGTTGTCATTGTTTGGCCGAGTTGTATGTGAAATGAGTGTAGTGAATGATGCGGGGTAGCGGAGTTCGTAAGGAAGCTGTCTTGCTGAAGACGCCTTACTTACACTCACAGCTTGGTTGTTTGTTTGCAATATGTAGGCACCTTGATGTTGAATGTTTGAATATAAGCGTGGCTATTTTTTAAGTAGTTGGACCCCTTCCTCTCCCCTTCCTTCTCTTCTTTTTTCCTGTACAGACATTTTGTCGTGTGGAAGTTACGCATCCACTGATATACTGCTGTTTATGATGATGTTTCAGATGAGAGCTAAGACCGTACGATGTAATAAACGAAATCATTTTGAAAAAGGCTAGGTTGATGATTGCTTATAAATCAAACCAAGTAATCATAGCAACCATAACCGACAAATGTCAAAATGGAGATGTTAAAGTAACGTTTGCAGTACGACGCATTTGCCAACGTTCGATGCGACGTGTATGACGACGATACGGAATTGTACCAGCGGAGGCGAGACAAGAGCATTGTAAACAATCAGAACGGGAAAACACGCGTGTGCGGCCGAAAATCAGACTCACTCACTCAACTACGTTGAGTTCAGGATGAATAGAAAGAACAATAGCGTATGAGTACAAAGTAGAAAGGAAATCAATCACAACGGAACACAAAGTTTTTTCTAGACACCTTAGGCCCACGAACGATAAACCAAGCTGGATACAAGACCAAAAATTCAAAAGTCCCCGTCTGCTGTCTTCAACCAGTCAGAGCAGACAAATTCGTCGTGCCTAAGTGGACCTGAGTTCATTCAATAATCACGTGCGCCTGTTCCAGCTAGCCACATAGACAGCACACAGAATGAAATGGGCAGAAAAGGAACAAAACAAAGCCATTAATTGAAATTGACAGCAATGTGATAATCCTCTCGATAGGACTGAAACATAACTATGTGAAATAATGTGGCCTTGTGTTTTCAGCCACCGACGTGGAAGACCGTATGAGAAACAATACAGAAGGTGACGAAGGTTGGCCTTAGCAGGTCCACTAGTCAATGTTTCATAGCGTGCTAGAAATAATTATTAGGCTGAAACAGGTTAACAGAATTTAGCACTACTTGCAGAAGCAAGCGGCCTGATCCCAAAAGAGTATTCCGGCATGAGTTCAGAAACCAAAACTCCAAATTAGGTGTAGGATCACAGACAAAAAATTCAGCTATCAAACGCAAAGAAAGCGCACTTTTAAAACAACTAGGAGGGCAGCGAATTCATTTTTAATATCGCTATGTAACCAACCAGATATACTCAGCAGCAGCAGCAGCAGCAGCAGCAGCAGCAGCAGCATCGACTAACATTTCAGTTTTAGACTACGGGTACATACCCAAATTCGGGAAAAGATGAAGTAAATCCATCATTAACGTGGTGGCCGAAGTCAATGTTTTCCTCCGCCGAGCAACTAGAACGGGTTTTCGCTAATAGAATGATTTTTGCACTCTAGGAAATGAACACTTGGCATAGAATTTTCTCCATGTTTCCACAGAATTCAGAAAAATCCGATTGTGCAAATAATGATTTCAGTGATTTTCATCGGTCCTTTACAATTTTGTGAGGCATGGACGGATTATGTGTGAAAATCACAGGTCGAACAGGTCATTAAAAATCATAGAAGTGGGACGCATCATCTTACAGTGGGGGAGGGTGGGGGTGTTGATGAATGTGTGAGTGTCACACATGCTTCCCATAAGATGCGCGTTCTTCGGTGTCATCATCATCATCATAACAGCCATGAGCCTGATCAAAAGGTACTGTGGCTCGGGCCGCCGTTTGCCTCAACAGTGACATGGAATATCTTAGAAGGAAACATTACTAAGGTCGACAAATACTAAAAGAAGACTGAGCGGAAGAACTAGAAACGGTATGGGTACAGGTACGCCATTGACTGCAACACACCGCCATCTCGGATAGCGTCTCCAACCAGCGGTTTGAGTGATCGCGAGGACCCCATCCAGACAGGCGATACCTAACCACTTGCCCAATGGAGCAGTCAAGGTCTTCATATTTCGTGACCATGTTGTTGCTTGACCACCACGAGGTTTTGCCCAGCTGTCGCTGACCTCAGTATACAATGCCCTGTACGGCAAAAGACCGGATGGCGTATGGAGTACGTGACTTAATCATCGCAGGTTGTGTAGCATGATTAAGTGAAAAAGTAATCGCGCATCCCGAGTGCTTTAGCATTAGTGCCGGCGAGTGTTCGTGTTGTTCATGAGATCAGTCCGCTTAATGTGGGCTAACTAGCGGAGACAACGATCGTCAAACACAACAAGCCGGTTGATACCTTCGTTGCGAACAGGCCATTTTTCCAAATCATAGAGCAAAACAGAGCATACACGAGCATTATACACTTCTCTTTTCAGTGACAACCGAATATCCCTTCGATGTCACAGATGACACAGGTTGGCAAAGACAACTCGTGCCTTCGCTATCTTCGCTGATATCTCTCATCAACAACATTACAGAATGAGGAGATAGTGCTTCCCAAGCATGTGAAACTGCACACGACACTGAGCGGAATACTTGCAATGATGAAAGTCCCAGTCTTGAAGCAGTACTTTGAAATTTAAAAGTGCGGAGTGCATTCCATACAAACCAGTCCGGCCACTCACCTTGTTCACTATGGTTCACATATTTTCGGCAAATAGGTTTAGTAAGACAACGTTATCTGCATAATCCATGTCTATCAATCTGGCGTCAGGAAGTAGCTCAACACCAAGCTCACTGGATTCCTCAAGCGTACCCTTCAGAATGTCGTCCATGACAAAATCGAACAAGGAAGGGTAAATTGGACACCTACGAAGAACATCAATAGAAGTAATGAACATTCCAGACAGTTGTCCATAAACTCTCACCCTTTTTGCAGAGTGAGCATACAATGATATTAGCATATTCACGGATTTTCCTGCTACTCCATTCCGAAGAACACAGGTCCAGAGAACGATACGATCACCTGCATCGGGAGTAACCTTTAGGTCTAGAAAGACCACGACTATCGGCTGCCTAAATGAGTGCCCATTTTCCAAGATCCGTCGCAAGGTAAAAATGTGATCAACACACCCTCGACTAGATCGGAATCCTGCTTGTTCATCACTCATCTGACTTACTGTGATCTTAGTGAGCCGACGTAAAATGAGGCCAGTAAGTAACCTGGACGCGAAAGACACTAGACTGATCTTCCTGTGATTTTCACATAGACTTTGGGCCCTGTGTTTGAATATGGGAATTACCGTCGATAAGCATCAATAAAGAGGTACTTTTTCAGTTTTTCAAACTGTCTGAAACAGTTTCGTAAGATGTGATATCAGCCTCTTTGCACCGTTCTTGAAAAGAGAAGGATAGGGGAGATCTGGCCCAGAAGACCTTTTATGCTTCTATAAATAAAGCTCCAGGGATACTTCTGCTTCTGATGGATAGCCGTCTCGAGCACAATAACTGATCATTCGGTTACCGTCGTCCACATGGTCTGGTTGAGGCCAGTTGAACTGTTCTTCAAAATGTTCAGCCTACCTGTCAAGTCGGCGCGATTGGCTGGTGACAAGTGGGACATCTTTTCCATACGTGCCTTCACTTACATTGACTCGGCGGCCAGTACAATCACGGATCAGGAAAAAAGCCTTCTGCTATTCTGAGACAAGAAAGCCTCTTTCCATCCCTTTCGAGCAACGTTCACGGCCTTTACGGGAGTCTTAAGTCAGCTTGCGTTTGAGTTCTTGACGGTCGTCGTCATATTCAGAGACAGATTGGATGGAACGACACTTGTTCATGAGGTTTATTGACGTGACAGGAATCCAGTTCTGTCATAACTAAATAGATTCTTCAGAACATACATCTTCACACCAAACTTCCCTAGCTGCTGCAATTTGTCCCCAGTGTTCAGTAGGACCTCTCGCTTGACTGGAACTGGACAATTTGTTCATCAGCAAATCCAGGTAAGCGTTCTTCACACTCTCCTCGTTTGAGTGCCATTTAGGGATCTTGCATTTACGAGCGTGTCCTCTGGGCAGATGACAAAACAAAAAGGGCGTGCACGGCAGCATGGTCCAAGCCAGGTGGCTGCTTCAAAATGCATGAGATTCTTTAACAGAATGGTGCCACCTGTAACTAACTGTTGTACGATTCAATTGTCCACGGCTGAGAAACACACGGAGGTCTCCATGTAACACAGTGCCGCTTTCTGTGTTAGAATGCGGTGCTCGAAATATAGAGACCGTGAACTGCTCAAAGCTGCAGTAGTCTTTTACCATTATCGCTACGTTGTGCCCAGACACCAAATATGTTCCAGCTGCTTCTCCCACAGAGAAAGACGATCAAGTTGAACATTCAAATCGTCGATAACTATGATGATGTCTAAGTTTTCAGTCTGTCTAAGAAGGTCAACGAGGGCGTCATACAACGCATCTTTGGTAGCATCCGAACGTTCGTTGAAGCATATGTCGATTTAATGAAAACACAATGCTTTGCTGATTTCTGTTGACAGATTTTAAGCGATGTCTTAAGTCCGACGGCCCGCAAGCGATTGTTCACTGAGATCCAATCGAGTAAGCATCGTTCTGCTCTGGAACTCAGCGCGATTCCCACTTCAGTTTTATTGAGAGATTCAGCTTTAGAGTCACTAGGAACCTTGACGAAGAAGCGCCTGGATCGACAGATATCTAGAGATGAGCACAAGTGGATAACAGTGCCAGGATCGTAGATTCGCGTCTCTGACACGCGACACACACTAAGCTCCAGACTTGGGAGAACACTTGCCAGGAGAGCTTACTGGGAGTTGCAGTCTGATTGTGATCGCCTCTGCCGTCGATGATAGTTTTGTTCTGAATGGACGCCAGACACTTTGTAAACAACCTTGAAGGTTCTGTCGACCGTGATTTGATGATCCGCGTCGATCAGATGCAACCCGATAGCACTCGAGATGGGTTTCGTCACACAATTACGTAGCCACTCAGGAAGATGCTCACGAATCCTGTCTAACAGTCGTTTAATGGCTATCCAAGCGTAACGCAATCCGACTACGACCCCCAGCTGAGCGCTCAAAGGAAATTTGTACAGGCTGTACATCTCCCGTAGCCAACCATGCGTAAACCGTCTGAATCGCCTTTACCCACTAAACCGATCAACACGGTCACACTTTTCATTCAATTACAACACAAACAAACAAACAAACAAATCCATCACCATGACCACCCGGTTAGACAGTCATCTATAGTTGCCATGACTATTACAATGGCATATAACCATATTTCGGTTTATTTGTGTCCAGTTAATCCCTCGTAACTGTATATGCCTGACGAGAATTACCGAAGATATCCGTTTGCAACCGCGACTTTCCATGAACTACAGAAGTACCAGCATAGTCTATGTCGCAGCCGAGCAGCCTACAGGTCCCACAATGCGGTGATTTTCGAAACAGATAGAAACACATAAGAGAAGAACATGCCAGTGTACGGCCTGATCGCAGATGTATATACCACAGTTTTACTTGCGACAGATACCGGAGCATTGGCATTCCTTTCCGCAGTCAACTTCTATGTCATTTTATGGACTTAGAGGCTGTCATAGTTAAAAATGCTCGACACACTCTCTGGGGCGATAGCCGATGGGTCCGAATGAAGTGTGTCGAATTGTTGAATTCGTTGTATGTATGGGCAATCACGTCGGCCGTTCTCTACCCCAAACAGTGTTTACTAGGGGTGCGCAGTTCTCCCCTCCCTTTCTAACCCTGTGGTGGACGATATTCTAGATCGAGTACTCAGAGATTTCAACAATCCCGGAGTGAGGGTTCTGCCACACAGTAAGCTGTATCTGCAAAGTCACTTGCTCTCTTTCCTATGAAGTCTAATCTTTTTCTCAATCTGACCTTTTCCCCCTCTAAACACTCGCGCTTATGTAGTGCACTGGAAATTTGAAGACCATTGTGAAGATCGACAGTAGCCCAAACCATAGTAACCAAGGGTGTGGCTGAAAACTGAGAATGATGATGACGAAAGAGCTGACCAAAGGTTAACTGTCAAGGTAAACATCAGATGCCTTGGGAACCGAATGTGTCATCCTCCAATCAATCTGACAGTAGCAAAACAATTTTTCCAGTAGCCTGAAGTTGAGCTCATCCGTATGCGACCAAGACCCTCGTAAATAGCTGTCTAGCCTAAGCTTAATCCACCCACGTCATTCCACGAAGAGGAGAAATGAACGAGTTGGAAGGTTAGACGATATTTAGGTTACAATAAACGCAAGTGGAGATACTCTCGAGATCAAGAAATGCTGCCACGCACTATTTGAGAAACCCAAGACCTCGTGTAGGCAAAACACAAGGAAGGATGGTCCGTCTAATTAAAATTAGGTAACCGACTTAGATAACTATTGGCTTCAAAAACAACAGACAGTTCGGAATTCAAATCGACAATTACGAGTCTCCGTGCTTTTTCTGATTAATGGTGAGGAAGAGGCTCTAGTTTGTTGTTTGACCCAGTTTTCTATGGAGTGGCTGCACTTAATGAAGCAGGGCAGTGAGAGCCGTAAGGAAGCTGTCTTGTTGATGACCCCTCACTTTCACTTACGGCTCGGTTGTTTGTTTGCAAGGTATGGGCACCTTGATTTTGAATTTTTGAATATAGACGTAGTTATTTTTAGCAGTTAGGTCCAACTCCCACAGCTTCTGCTTTCTCTTTTGCTATAGGGAGGTGTCTTTTTCTTCATGGTTGTGTGGCAGTAAGGTATCAATGAGAACCACCGATTTATTGCAGTTGACGATGATGAGGCTATGATAAGTAGAGGACATAAGGCCCCTGTTATGAGCCGTGGTTATTTGTCATGATGCTTACATAGAGACGGCTAGGGTACGTTGCAAAATAGTGAACTTCCGGTGTTCTCATTTTCATGCGCGAAACGATACCCCGGAAAAAGATACATTATCTGCATTTTCTATCCAGACAGTTCAAACCTTTCGACCTCCTATCGTCAGTCTGGTAAGAGGAAATTTAGGAGACATCGAAATCACTCAGCCCCATTTATTCTCCTTTGCGTAGCACACGCACTAGCTGATGTGAACGCCGATCTGTATCGAAACCCAGCCTTCAGAGCTCAACTGGTAGAGCGCTTGTCGCGTTGAGGCATGCTGTTTCTGTCGCTGATTCGAGTCCAGCCGAAGCCCTGATTTTTCACAGTTTCGCCTCACCTGAAATACCAAATCGACGGAATCTGGAGAAACAATTAGATTTGAAGTGAACAACGCTTACAGTCGAGCACAACTTTCGTAGTCAGATGGACTTTTCAACCGGTCTCTTCTAAGAAGTAATACATGGATACCAGGTTTGCTCCTGTCACACCTCGTTACGAATGCACATCCCAGTCAGGACAGGGAGTTAGGCTACTGCACTGTTCTAATAAAACATCCGTGTGCAGTGTGCCATTGACCTCACATTAGGTACGAATGAATCCTCATAACTATGGGTCCAACTACATTCGCTTGAGTAATGGTCAAGATGCCTGATCGGCTCTAGAGAGAACTCAGATATTGCCAGCTAATTCCAATCAACGCGATAATTACTTCTCAGTCTTGCTAACCAAAGCGCTAGATTAAGTCGATTTATACTGAGCATCAGTAGGTTTGATCACAGCATTCCTATTCAGAGAGATTTTTCATTTGCCCACCCCCTGGAAATAAACCCTGAACCAGCGCGTCACTCTAGTCAGAGCTAATTTGTAGTGCATATTCTGCTTGGAATATCAGTCTGAACGCAAATATGCACAAGTATGAGTGATGTTTAATATAACCTAACCAAATCAGGTCAAGCATCAGTCACCGCAGGTTTGCTTAGTTTAGCACAACGAGTGGAGTCGCAATTGAAAACTATCCATAGTCAATAAAACAACCTTTCATAAATGTGACATAAATGTGACAAAGATCTTGTTTTGTTTAATCAACAGTTTATCTTAAAATAAACTCTATGGCGCGAATCTGGCAAACACAATACAACAATCGAGACCATTATAAAAGATTCCATAAGAATAATTGCCTGTCCAACAGATATCAATCTGGCCGTATAGCATAGGCTAAACAAATTCAACGGATAAATTTAAATCTCATATGACACAAACCAACTTGCCTGAAAGAGTGTGACGACGGGTAAATAATAGATCATCTTTGCCCAAGTACTGGCATTCATCGATCCGACTGGAGAACCAAAAAGAAGTGGAAACGAGAAGATAACTAACAAGCTGCCACCAAAATGCCAAGCTTTCCGACCTTGCGGACACCAGGTCAGAAAACGCCATCCACAATGTTGTTGTAGAACTGTAACGTTATCTTCACTGTTTGCCTGGTGCCCATCCGACAGTCGTTCATACTGGTCCGGGGAGTATGGCGGTCTACTATGATCTCTGTGACTCCGATCGGAAAAATACCCAACAAGCGGAGTGGCGAGTCCATCTGCCAGTTGGCCGACTAAGACAACCGTACCGGCTAATGTGGTGGGCACATTTACACCAAACTTGAAAAATACCAAGGTGTATGTGAACCAGACAGAAGCGCATAAATCATTGAGCACATGTCCAACGGCGTAAGAAAAACGCACACCCCATGACAACGACATAGCAAACAGGCTGAAAACAAAGGAAACACAATAGACGTTCTTTTTCAACAAATATAGCCATAGATGTCAAATTGAGGAAACAATATACAATCAATCTATTCCGGGCAATATTGTGGGCAAACACCGCATTCCATTCATATGCTAGACTGTTGTAAGCCTCTTGACTTGATCCTAACGACGTCACTTCACATCACACAGTAGGCGGATTGAAATGAAAGAGAGAGCATTCAGTTGTTGTTTTCTTCGCCAGACAGTAGGTTCACTATGTTGAAATGTTTTGAAAACTAGTCCGTATGGGAAGCACTATGCGTATTTACAGTACATAAATTCCCCATAAGATTGTTCCAAAAAACTCTACTCCCGACATCAGCTCATATGTTTGCAACGCCACAGATGAAAAGGTTGTGGAGACGGCGAGGGTACAATGCAAAATAGTTAACTTCCGGTATTCGCATAACCACCAAAACGTTCACTTATCGACTCATGATAGGTTTAGAAATGTACGAACGATCAACCAAATACCCTCCTCCTAAAGTATTAGATGCATGGAAACTCATCAGAGTCCGGCCAACTTTGTGTCTACATCATGGAAGCAACAATACAGGCCGTTGAAAATTACTTAAACAGGCCCTGATTTTGCAGCCGACAAACTGGGTAGTAAGAATGTAACCATTTCGAAGTGTGTAAAGTAAGACATGTTTAAGCAGTGCCTGTTAAACGGTATAGATGGACAGCGCAGATTCTGGAGAAGATACTGTTAATATACCTTGTGACAAAGCGGTAGCAGGTTAGGTAAACGTTGACACTTTCTCCGAGAAATGCTGGAAGTTGCAGGTTACAAAGCAGGTCACACAGCGAACATTTACATGCTGGTGGAAATGGTATAAGTGCCAACTGGTATATACCTTAAGATTGGGAGGGCAGACATTTATCAAACAAGTGGAGTCATATTCAGCGAAATCAAAACTGTGCATGGTGATACATGCGGACGAGGGAGTTCGAAAGTTCACGCCATCATGAGCTAGCAAATAGGGAAGCAGATATCAGTTGCTAATGTCATGGCACTTATATGGAGGAAATCAAGAAAGATATAAGGAGTCATCGGAGTTTTTTCTAATTCATCTTAAAGGTATTAATACAACAGATCGTCTCCGTTGTGGTCACATGCGAGCAGGGCTGTGCATAAGAGTAGAAGGAAGCACTAATTTACTAACTACACAAAAATCCCATAAACGGAAGTAGAAGTATGCGGACGTGATCAGTGTATATAAGCTCGCCAGTCGGAGAAAGGAACGTCAAAAGTGCGAAACGGTCAGCGGAAGATGACAACTGGACCACAGTGTTTCGAGTGCGACTGTCCTGTTCACTTTAGAAGATAAGCTGTGGAAAAATAATCAGTTATCAACTGGACCTTCCGAGGCGGAAGGCGTCAACACCAGTTGAGATGTTAGAGTAAAGAACACCGCAGCTCGGTCACAAGGTCAACTTCAGGTAGGTTTCCGTGCATTTTCCTCGAAGTCGAAAGCCACATGGCCGAAAAATAGGGCACGATAGATTGCGGNAGCGAAACTCGAGTCTAGTGCATGTTTTCGAAAGAGGCTGGCTGGAAAGTCTATCTGAATGCGAAGGCTGCGATCAAATGTGAGTGATCGTCAACTTGATAATATCAGACCGTTGGAAGGTTACGAGCAATCACAAACGAGGGAAAATAGTTCATATAAAAAACGTCTTTGATTAAGTTACGGACAAGCATTATTGACAGCACATGGTCTGTTGAAGCCGATGTCTGGCTGTCATGCAACCAGAAAGCAGAGAACAAGCCATAGCCGAAAGCAATATAAAGTAGGAGGAACACAAATGCCCAATATCAAACACTTCGCATCGAGGTGCATTACAGCCTATAAACAAACAATCGCACTGTAAGCGAACACGAGGTGTCAGCAGCAAGACAGTTTCTCTGAGGCTTTCGCCGCCTCGAGTTCATAAATCCACTTGGTTCACTGACAGCTCGGCCAACTGACAGTAATGTTCACGCCACTGGGCCCGTTTAACCGTCATCTCTTTTGAAGTTTCGAGTCACCCACTCCGTGATTCGCGAGAACCTCAGGTAGGGAGACGAACTCGGCCAGCAGGGGCTGACTCTTCGCAAGTGGCCTACGCCAAGTCATCATTTATCCACATCACACCCGATATCAATCAGCCGTGGAAACGATGCAATGATCCGCGTGGCAGACGACAAGTTGGCAACCTTGGGAGAGGGTCTGTGCGTACGTATACAGTGAGCAACTGAACTCGCTTGGTATTCGCTGCCATATGTGAGCATCTCAAACACCGTCGCTGCATACCCATTTGTGCTATTCGGTACGAGTGATAGAACGCAGACAGTGCATCTCACGACCTCGGTGATCAAGTTTCACAGTCGTAAAATAAAAAGTAGCTCGCGGTCGCTTTATATGTGCAACTCTTAGGCTTCGCAGAGGTGTTTATCTGTAGCCGTGGTTGTCCCAGATTAGCGAATATCGCCCCAGTCATGAAAATAGGGAGTTCTATTTCGTTTCTCATACTTCTACCACCATTGTATCAACTTTCAATGGGCTTTCGTTAAGTGATTGCGAATTAGAGTAACATGTGGATACACGTGAGTACTGGTCGAGTTGAGGAAGAGGTCAAAGGGTGAAACGCATCCATTACAAGCATCGTATTCGATCGCAAACTGAATTCTCTAGAAATGTGCAGACTGTAAGTGTATATACTCCCGATGGTGGTTCAGAATCGATACATTCATTTCACTGGAAGCAAGTCGGATTTGTGAGCCTCGGAGTGACTAATTCCATCTGTGTGTGCATCTATCTGACTCTGGTTATGTTGGATCGCACTCCTCTCGGCTCAGTTTGCCGGAAGGCAGCCGCGCACAACTTGGTCTGGACAAATTTATTGTGCTGGAACCAGACTGCACTGCTGGAACACACCGATGCCTTCATCAAGACATTACTAAAACGGTCAAATAAGACATCGATAGGAAGTGGAATGACACGGCTCAGCAACGAGGCCACAACACTGAGAAGCGCCAAGCAACACTTATTGTTTTCACAACGCAGCTACAAAACGTCACATCAGAGTCCATAAATTGCGCGGTAAACCTAAAACCATAGTATGACATGTCTTGGATTCTATGAAGAAATTGTTTGGTTTTGTATAGGCTTCTAGTGAGTCGTAAATCTGTTTCAAACATGAGTGTAGCTTCTTGTTATCCACTGGTTGATGAAAAACTGTTGTGATGGTACAATCCGTTAGGGGAATGTGGTATTTTTGGTTTATCCACTTGCAGTCACCGGCGTGTACTGGTTCCCAGTCCAGCACTACCTCTCAAGCACTGAAACGGTTACAGGTGCGTACGTGAACCGATCGTTGGGCGTGGTGGCCAAAACAGTGGGTCGATGGGGCTGAGCAACGTCGCTGGGAGTACGCGTACATCTCCACCGTAGACACAGCTAGCTAATCTGGCTATGCTTTCGGCGGTTTTGTGCCCGTTCGCTGACCCGACTTTGGCATCGAGTCTGATTAGTAAGCCCTTTGGTTTGGTCACCATATTTTGTTTCCAAATCCACACTTCCGACAAGTAGTGCATGCATTTCCGTTCAGGTCGAAAACCTGTCCATTCTTTTCGGGTGTCCGTTTCCCGGGTTGATGAGGTGTAATAAATCAAACCAATTCTGTTACCGTTTTCACGAGAGGCGCTGGTTCCCTATACGAATAAGGAGGCTACCATCGAGGGACGACAGCGCGATAAAAAAGCTCTCACTAATCCATACTAATTGAGACAGCTGAGTAAAGTCTGCATCAATCCCTCACCACCTTAATCTAAAAAGATCTGATACGACGTGAATAGCCCTTTTATGTGTGGTAGCTAAAATGCAATAACAGACCTTACCTTCCGTAGATAATTCTAAACCTACCGCTCGGGACGCGACACTGAGACGATAACTCGATGGAAACAAGAAGTCAGCTAGATCGATCTTCGTAGTTTTATGATCGGCCATCAAAAAATTCGAATTAATCATGAATGTTTACCATCTCTCTCGCTGGTATTTCTTCAGGCAGGTATATGCTCTCGGTCAGTGGTAAAGGTAGGTTTGAATCGTCTGCAACTAGACCGTGATGTATAACCGATGGTCGATTCGTCTCAGTTAGCCAAGTTTCACGGTCCTTAAGGATATCAACCTTAACTTGTCATATCAGCCGTCCTGAAAAATAGCTTGTGACATCCAGCAACCCAGTCTCTGTTTAAACCGAAAGGCATTGCCGAATGGTACAGTATCCAATACCTGAACGGTCAACGAGATTCGAGTCCAACAGCTGTTGTGGAGATCTTCGCAGATAGAACGGCTGAACTTGTGGTGTAGGTTAGTTTGGTACACACACTTTACCGCAGAGTTGACCATTATCTTGACAAATAGTCAGTCCTAGGTGAGGCCGCGGCACCTATAACTAGTCCCTACGAGGTCTAACACCGAATCTGATCCGGAAAAGGATTGTCAGGTAAAACAGTGGAGCGCACGATGTCTGAGGCTGATGCTTGTTAAGAAAAAAAGTGCTCCGTGCATTATCATTATCATAGTGCCCACCAAAAGAGAATAGTTTGATCTTCCATAGCAATCAGTTATGACATAAACAGACAGGAGAAAGATTTTTGAAAATTTGGCATCTAGAGTCGACCCTAATGAAACCTATCAGGCGGACGGCACAGAACGACTGCTGACAGGAATCCAATACACCAGTGTCACAGCAACATATACGCTGAGAACTACACCTACCTCACCCTGAGCGACAGTGGCCTCCGCGCAATTGTGACTGGAGTGAACAGTCAATATCGAATAAGCAGAGGGTGTCGTTAATTCAATACATTGAGCCTCCGATTCGGTGAGGCAACCAGTAGGGGCAGTGCACTAGATACTGGTATTTCTTTCAGATAAAGGAGTTACCTTAGTTCCAAATCAACCTAGTGAGTCGGACCTCTAATCAATAACCTGCCCGGCGTGATTGATTCTCTAGGAGTGGTCATCACATCCTCAAGGTTAGCTTGATGAGCCTTCGAAATGTCCGAACTGAATAAAAATCCAATCTACGCGTTATGACTTATCAACGTGATTGAAAAGTGACGGGTCCACATAGCGTGAGTATCAAGAACAAAAAATAACAGTTGAGCACTCGCATGTGCAGTTTTGTACCAGGCTTCACAGTACTGCGGCTCGTACTACAATTCGTCAGGACAAAAAAAGGAATGTAAAAAGAAGAAAATCTTTGTAAGGGAGTTGATAACCATCTGGATGCACGCCTCTCGTCAACAGCTACACACCTCTGTATCCGGTAACTTCCAGCCTGCGATCTTTATCAAATTCACACAGCGAAGCAACATTCGAATTGCCTTACTAGATGGTACCGCAAAATAGTGTGTGATTGAGCAGCAAGCTCGCATAATAAATGGGAATAGAAGAAAAACACATTGCAGAAAGCGGTTTATTGTAGATTTGCTAAATACAACCAGAACGTAGGTAGTTGATGAGATTTTCCAAAATAACTCAAGCCAGTGCACCCCACGAGATGACCAGAAAGGGACAGGCTAAGACTGAGCAAGGTAAGCCGACAGTCCAGTTTCACCTGGTTTGCACTGCGCTCCATCTGATCAACCGGTAGGAATAACATTTAATCCTGTTGAGAAAGAATGCCATAGGGAACACTGAAGTAAAGAATATGGACGCATATAACGGTGAGCAATCAGCAAGGGTTGGACCATTAAAAAGTTAGCATAAAGGGTTAAATAAGAGTGGTTGTGAACATAAGAGGTACCGAACGTTTCCGTGACCTCAAGGGTACTGCTGAAATTGAATTGAAGAAAACCTGTCGTGCACAACTAACAGCCACAAATGACGAACTACAATCGCGAATTCAGTATTCAACTGTTGTGAAGTGACGCATGTAAACCGCACTAACTTTTGGTCACAACGCCTGATTAATTGCAAATAGCCCCCTTCCAGTATGAAGACCAATCTCAGATCAGGGGCTCAAGTGTCAGGTGCACCTTAACTCCTTCCCACATTCGCTCATGAGAGTCCAATCTTATGTGATCTTCATCATTTGATGATCGCATCTTTTAGTGGTTACTGGTAAGTAATTTTTAAGCGTTAGATGTGGAACATTCCTGATCGGTAATAATAAACACTTCAAACTAACGATGGGTTTCATGCAGCTCTAGTGGTGAACTTTCAGTTTTTCATACACTTACAGTGAGTGGAACACAAGTAATTAATCGAAAATGAATCACGTAATAACAACAACACCAACGGGAATAACAGACACTTTGCTCACACTAACCGTATCGACTTCAGTACACTTTACGCTTGCCATACACAGAGAGAATAAGTGGATAGTTTGAGTCAGCACCAAGGTCACACTAGCATATTAAATAGCACGTGCGATAAAATTTATTCGTGCAACCCCGAAGGTCTTAACACAAGCCAGACTAGTCCGCTTCAAGTGAAATCAACCAATGAATTAGCTCTGCAGTTGGTTAAAAAATTAGGAGGTCGGGCCTGTGCAGAAGTCGAGCTAAGTGACGAACAGCAGAAAAATATGATGGCGGACGCGTGCGAGCACATGTTGGTAACGGAATCTAGAGGAGATTCAGAAATACATCCAGAGATATCCGTATTAACATGGTGAGTTAAGTAACACAGAACTCAAGCTCCTAAATCTCTTTCTAATTTAATACATCTAGGTTTTTCTCTACAGAGTTTGAAAACAGATGGAGTTGGGCTACGGCAGCGCATTCGATAGATAAGACAGTTAATGTATCTCTTTCAATCGAAGGCAGTTTTTCAGGTGGCAACGGTTGATGCCAGACAAGGCTAGCACGCAATACACTCACAACAGGTTTCAGGGACTTTTATGTAATACCACAATGGCTATCATTTCAATATTTCCTTCCTAACCTAGGTAAATGTCAGGAGATATTTTCTTTTCATACAGGCCGTCGGCACACTGAATTTATGGTCAGTGCTAAGGAGTTCAACATGTGAATGGGAAAATTTTGTGAAAATCTACACAACGCTTGTGCGTTTTGTTCTAGCCAAATGACACCACTCCCAGTTCAGAGAGTCTGAAACATTGGTTCCCACCGAAGTTCAAGTTTCGATCACGGTGAGAATATGCTATACTGGCGAGCTATAGTGTAGTGCTCTTTGTTGAAGGGGAGTGGAAATGGAACGGCCGTGATCATTTGTGAATGATGTTCAATTTATATTAACCAAAATCTTCTACCCCTGAAAAGGAGGTCTAGTCAGAAGATCAGCGATTGGAAATAACAGGGTAGTTATTATGTCTCCTGAGATAGTCAGACAATCTGAGCGCTACTCATAAGCGAATAAATGAAAACTGAACACCAAACCTTGGTTGTACTGTTGCAAGGTGAAGATAAAAACTCACCAAGTACCTAGACGGGAAAACGCCTCAGTAGATACCTTATTTTGCCATGCGAAAATGAAAAAGATACGGGTTAGTGGACATCCCTTAGGTTGAAGTAGGGCAATGGGGTAGTTTAATCAAACACCTAGTAGATGAACTTGAAATACGAGTGAGTGATGCAGCTTTGCACTGTAGTCACCCAGATATTTTGATTAAATGTGCCACTCCAAAGTTGGGCGTTGAACACCGCTTACAAATCTCCATGGCAGTTCACAATCCTTTCGAATGCCGCAAACACTGAACGAGCAGTACAAGCAATACAAAAGATTGCAAGCGGACAAAACTTTACAGTCAGTTTGTAATGAGTTTCCAGGGCTATCGATTACTCTAGACGAAACACCATTCGTCTAAATTGAGTGGCCATTTTACGTAAGTAGTTGGGGAGATACGTAAATTCGGTTACTACCCTCAACAGAGTGACACGTAAGCAAATTGGGTGCCGGAAGCCAAAACAATATGAAACGGTTATTGTATTACTATTAGTGATGCAGTTAGGGGATAAACGTTACAACAAGCCTCAGTTATAAGTGATCCTAGGGAATATAACAGCAGTAGGTGTCGATCAGGTTACGGGGGTCCACGAATATACACAACAATAAACTGTCAAGGTTGACTAGAAGACGATTGCGAAGCCGATTGACTACTAATGTGTCTTGACGGTGCATGCACGTGGATGAAATAACTGATTCAGACGAAAACCGGTGCAGAAAAGGAATGTGGATGGGAACAGTTTGGTAGGTATTTACGCAATGGCGTCTTGGGTCCTCGGGTTGGTGTGCATTCAGGACCACCTACGCCGTCTGGATTGGAAAGTTCGTCAAGGGATCTGCACTAAGCATGAAAGGTCACAAAGATGCAAACAAAACACTGTCTGGATTTCAAAATGGCCAATAATGGCACGTGAGATGTCTTGCAGAGTGACATTTCGTTCGCACGGCATTGGTTACGTTTGCGAAATTAATATGCACATTATGCAGTGAGAGAGCGAGCAGCAAAGAAAAATCAATCTGGTCATGTCTGGGTCAGTCAGTCAGGAGCAGCAAGGTAGAACAGGTGCGCATTCGTAGACGAGAAACATGAAATTAATGTGATATAATGTTAGGGAATCCATTTTTCCGATCCAAAACCGCCTCCCTCTTCGAGAAAACCACTTTACCCACTCAGGATGAATGGAAATATCCTGAACAGTCAAGAGGCAACCTCCGCTATTTTTCATCTGTTTATTCCGCAGTGCTCATTGGTGGCTTAGTGACCTTAAGTGCCGTTTTTGGTAAGTGTCTTTCGATCTTTTGATTCGAGAATGTTTGTGGGTTACTATATGCCACATAAATGCCCTATAATTTTCTCCTTGACACATACGTGTCTGAAGCAGAGCGAAGTTGGTTACTGCAACCGTTTTTCGGGTTATCTTGGGAACACTTAACGGGGATGGTTGCGTAATTCTCGGGACAAAGATCTTCTGTTTTCAAGTTGACCA
>QNGE01002206.1:105310-122913 GCA_008508345.1 Paragonimus westermani
CTAATTAATGCATCTCGTCCAAGGCGAAACTCTGCCTGTTTTTCCATAATCTTTGTCTCACGATCTGCAATGATTCGACAAAGTATAATGGATGTCAGAACCAAGTTCGAGGTCATACAGAACCAACAACATTCGGATCTCAGTCCTCTGCTTTCGTACCTTCCAACAACTGTATGGGCACAGTTTCGAAACGTCTTCTGTTAACCTGTACAAATATGAGACGATTTTGCGGTTCCTGCATGATAAACGCCAACTTTGTGTTCCATTAATTTTTAGGTTCCATTCCGTTCTATTTTCAACGGGTTGCACAATACGTTTCATTTAGTGTACGCTAATTTAATGAAACAGTAAAACTGCAGTAACAGCAGCGGTGATTTAAGATGAACTTTAGGTGGCATTTTGAACCACAACCCAAGGAAACGATAGAACGGCAATTCCCAGATAATACTGTCAAAGCCCTATTGTGCAAACGGTTTGTTGATGATATTTCGATTCATATGGATATCGGTCAGTTTGACTTGTTTTTAATCTTCTTAACTCTATTCACCCGAATCTATCTTTGTCTCACGAAACCGAATGAAACGGCGATTTAACTTTCTTAGATGCACTCATCACCAGGGTGAGGATGGAACAGTACAGCGATCCGTCCATCGGAAAGCAGCATGGGGCGGACAATACCATGAGGTCTCCAGCTTTCCCCGACAGCGCACACAAGCGGGGTGTGATCAGAACCTTATTTCGTGGGGCCAGGCGTATTTGCACCCCGGGTAAGCTGCAGATAGAACAAGAGATGCTGAGGATAGCGTTGCTGGCAAACGGATGTCCTGAAAAGTCCCTAGACATTCATAGCATGATGAACGAGTGCACTGAACCAGTTCAAACGGTTAAGAAAGGGCGTTTCTATTTCTGCAATTTAAAGGGGATCACCTGGCAAACAACATTAGGCACAAGTTGAAACTTACCCTATCCTATGCATGTGCAGTTGCCCAGGTACGCTTAGTTCAAACCATCAAGTGACCAGTTCTACATAACGGCGAATGCTGTCTGTCTAGCTATTCTGTCTCTCATATTGCCTACCGGTTCATTTGCAGTTGTAATGACGTTTACACAGACAGAACAGATCGACAGCTATCTCAGCGAGTAGTAGAACATGTCCTTCAATGATTAAAACAACTCGTGACACAACAATTCCAAACCGGTGAACCCGTTGTTCGAATGCTCGCATCATCGATTGTCGGATGCCTGAAGATAACAGGTCACCAGGTTGATCCACTTAGATCTATCAAAATATTGTTACGCAATCAGAACCCGAAGTTACTGACCTATAGCGAAGTTGTGTTGCTCAGATCTCACCAGCCAACGTGGTGTGCACAAAAGTGTTTGAAGCAACCCATAGGGTTGCCGTGGTGTTGACGGCATAATACATGGTGTGGTTGTATGCTTGTCCGTACCCTGTATACCTCTACTTTTATATCATGTATTATCTGTAAGTTATGTGCATGGTGAGAGCAAACGAAATGTTAACATATTGTAACACGTCTTTTTTATGCACTGATGAGGTAGCATAATAGGTTTCATTTAGATCCGTCCGACTGCGCGGATTTAAATGAGGCTGATGAGGGTTGAAATGAACTGCAAGATGGCCAGGAGGTGAGATGGTCATGGGCTAGTAGGCGTCGATCGTTCCACTGAGCGATGTTAGTAGGTATCGTTTACCTGGCTCGGGGATTCGCGACTATCCACACCACTAGTTGGAAACACTCTCCGAAATGCAGCATGTTGCGGTCAATAGCCAGTATGCACCCGCAAAGTTCTTCGTTTTTTTCATGAGGCTCCATTGTTTGCTCGTTTTGTCTTTTCTCCTCTATACACTTGTGCTTATTTATTGCGTTTCAAATTCGTGAACCATTGTAAAGCTCAACGACAGCCTGAATCATAGTACCGATGATTATGGCTCTAAGCCGAAACTGATGGACGAGAAACTGATGTTACTGTTAACGTAGTTCGTTCTGGTGACCCATATCAGCAGAAAGTGGTTACGATATCGCCTGAAGGCGGAAAAAGGATCCAAAAAAGACAGGAGTTGAACAACGTATAAGCGGCAGAAAAGCAATTCATCACGCAAACAACTTTATAACGAAGAAAATTAGAGGTTAAAGTAACGCACAAAAATATACATTGTTGATGAGGAGAAACTTCATCTTTCTAGTATACAAACGTGAAATTTACAAGGACGGGTGTATTCTTCATCCGAAAATCCTCTGTACATAAACAACGTGACAATCAAGGCTATGCACAAAGATGAAACAAAAGTAAAATGTGAGAACTCACCGAGTTCGTCCCACAACGTGTCGTGGTAAACCAGAGCATGGAAAAAGTGATGTAAATTGATCGTTGTTTCATGTATTAAGTCTTTCGCACACGCCCACAGTGTTTGTTTTGAAGGCAGGCTGAACAAATCAATGCGAGGTGCGAACAAACAATAAACCGAGAAGAAAAGAGTAAACGATATGCGGTTAGAGTTGTTAAGAATTTGTGAATGCTTCCTATAATTAAATAAATCCTCAGTGTTAAGCAACGTTTGTCTCATGATAATGTTAGGGGCCACCTGAACGAACACACTTTACCTGTGGATAGCTGGTCAACATGTTGAGAGCACTCTGACAGTTTCTGTTGATGTCTACAAATTTTGACTACACACATTTCGATTACTTTCGAGGTAGATTCTATCAGCATAACAGACAGCTAGCGTAAAGTTTATCAACGTACGATTCGAAAAACAATGCATGAGATTAGCAAACAGTTTTCATTGACGCTAATTTATTCGATCACATCAGAGGTCCAAATGCTACGAAGGTGCGGTCTGGAACTGTGGATAATCATCAATCAGCCTGATGAAATAGTTGAATAAACATGCTGATTCACAGAACTGACTTAAACGTATCGTTCACATGGAAGACACATTTCACACAGGGCACAAAGTGCTAACACAAGAAAGCAATCCATAACAATCCAAATCAGGGGGCAACTATTCGGAACTGATTACCAACAGTGGAATCAACGTTGTTGACAGTCACCGAGGTCAACAAACTTATTTGACGGAAGTTATGTGTTCAAATGAAACATAAGCGAACATTTGACCTACTACACAAGACCGTGGTATTTGATACAATGACTGCGTGACAGTTTGAAACTGAGCGGTCAGATAACTTTGAACATACTTTTTTGTTAATGGACTTGTGCTAAGTAAGATTAACATGACAATTGACTATTCCGCTTGACACCTAAGCCTACTGCACTATAGTAATTTTGACCTCTGTGCTCCACCTCACTGTTATCGTACACTACTTTTATTGGTGTAACACATTTCAGTGTGTGATGACAGTTCGCTTATTCGGTGATGACGCGGCCTCAGTTGTTAGCTCGGTTTGGGTTAGGTTTGCAATAAACGGGGGTAGCGAAGCAGCGTTCTGCCACTGAATACACTTGACTAGATTTCTACCTTCCTAACTGATATTTTCGACGGTTGCTGACAAATCCCTGATCACGAGTCTCGGTAGCTATCGGAAGTTAACTCAATTTACTCAAGTCACGAGTGCCCAAAAGCATGGTGTCAGTAACACGAAGGACACGATTACTCAGGATGTAGCTGATCTACTTAGTCTCTCTTTCCAGGGTAGCGGTATTGTGTTCATTCGACATCTAACATAAAACTCCATTGGTGAAATACAGTCTCACTAATTCACTCATGAATCTTGGCATATGGCCATTGTTATCTCAGCTTGAAAAAAGAGGGATCACACAATGTTTGCAGCAGCCAAGGAGGAATATACTGTACCTACTTCGCACCAAAACATTTAGCCCCGCTGATTCCACGTAGACTCTCTTCTTTCTACTGGAGGTAAACCGCAGATAAGCATGCCAGTTACTACTTTGAATTTGGATGAGTCAGTGAAATCAACATAACTGCTAAACAACACAGTATCCATAGCATAACCGGAGAGAAAGTTGTCTTTTTGAACAATCACGCAACAGTCTATTCTGCTCCTAAAGCTGGATTCTGAACAAGTCTACTGTGGAAGGGTATTCCGATTAAGAATGTCAAACTTATTCAAACTTCCCATAAGTGTGAATATTCCAGCAACACCAGCCCTGCTGCAGATACCAAAGCTCATGAGTTGGATAATGCTGGTGAGGGCTCAGAGGCGGTTCGAAACTTTTAAACATGTTGACGAAATCAGTAGATATGTTAGTCAGTATCGTCAACAACATCCGTATGAAACGTATTTTGTTCCCAAAAGTGCACATTCGGAATTAGACATGTGCCCGTACTCACCTTGGAGGCGATATGTAAAATTTAATAGATAAAATCTCCACCCGCATGGCTAAATGTTTGTGGAGGTGTGAAATAAGAGACCTGAGGATCAGAATGGCATTTTCCAACTTGCACTATCTGTGGCGACGGATAACCACGATCTGTAAAACAGCAGATGTGTTCTGCGTTCATGGGCGGTTATGAAACGTGACCTATTCGGGAGGAAGATGTCCGCCGATTATTCGTTTAGCAGTTGCCATTTGCGCGCGATTGCCCATGCATGGAGTCAGCTCATCGTGAAGAAAACTGACCATTACGCAACACTTATCCGAGAATAATAATTCAAGAATCATTGTACCCTAGACGATACCGCCACCGTTGGCTCAGAAACATGCTTTGGAGACCATTCAACCACACATTTTGTACATATATATGTGTGCATATATACACATATGTAATCATATAGATCATTCCAGATTGCTTATGTAGTCTCACAATTGCGCAGAAAGTCTCCAATAGTGTATCCATTTCTGTTCATCTTCCACAGACATCATAAGTTTGCCTTATGCACTCCCTTGTTTTTAACAACTATTGGCCGCAATGCGCAGATTTGGTTCAACGCCAATACTGTTTAGATTTGGCTGAAGGCTATTTCACTGTTTCTGGCGTTTTTTGAATCTATCTCGTTCATTATTTGCTACGCAGATGCAGCTATTGTAATCGCCTACTTGTTACATTTGGAGTGAGGACCGTTTGGGTCAAGTGATTCGTATAGCATCGCCGTTCACATATTTTCTGAATACCGGATTGAAATTCACAACTTCACAGCTGAACTGGTGACATGTGACTCGGCTATACCTAATTCGGTGTGATCGATTCAACAACATACATTATTACACAACAGTAATATGCGAAACTTACAGGAAGCTCTGGTGAGCATACATTTCAGGAATAAAGCGCTTAAAGTTTGCAGTACTGACAACTACTTCTGTATTCGTTCCCTCTAGAAAATGGTCACCAAACTCAGTTTGTGTTGCTTTGGAACCTGAAACGATTACATAAAACAAAGAAATAATAGCGATAGATTCCAAATGAATGTGCATCAACAGCTCCGAGTAGGAAAATTGAAAGACTTGCATGAAACATATACAGTAGACGATGGTTTCAAATCGCTGTCAGCAGCGCATTTCGATTTCTTTCCCACTAAGTTTGAAAGTAAACAGGATACAAATTCTGTTAGACACAAATAAAAAACAAATGCAAAATCACTCACCTTCGAAAAGAATATGAAATTGAAACACGCGAAATAGGCTGGTGAATCGTATTTTTGAAAAATCAAAGTCGCGTGATTGTGCAGTTCTTTGTAGCGTGTTTTCTGGTCAAAATGGATTTCACTTACTGGTAAGCCAGATTGAGAATAGAAGATGGGAATTCGGGACAAATCAGTTGGATAAGTAAACAAAATTCATGTTTTGTTACCACTAGAATTTAAGAAATGAAACTCAAATCAGGTTAAGGAAATGCGTAACGGCTTACGGCGCGCACTCATCGGACGGTAGCATCCCCAAACATTGGAAAGAAAAGAAATACGATTGTGTACAGTCGACTTGATGAAGGCATGATCTCGAAGCACAGTATGTGTTCCGTTTTTCACGCGGTTGAAACTAGACCCCGTGAGTATACATAAAGTCACGTGAATCAGAAAACAATCACTAACTAGTCTGCCAAGAACTGACGAGTGTTCATACGCGAACCCGTATCATGGGCGAGTAGAAGGCGACTGAGTGCATCTTCCAGATAAAACTGAACGTTACTATCGGCTGTGGGTCACACGAGAGAAGCATGAGAAAAACATAGAACTTGCATAGATAGTTCAGCTTCTGAGATGAATTTTGCATGCTTGAATCACTCCTGATTTCAACTGCTGTGTGAACGAGATGAGAATGTGTCAATAAACAACCAGTACATACAGATGATCAAGAAACATGAGTAAGGACAGCAAATAGTAGAAGATGAGTGGATATCTTTCAGTGGATTCTGAACTCAAACGAACTTCAAAGTCAGTATTCGAGCTATTAACACCGCAATTTTCTTGACGCCATATACACGGCATACAGACTTATTCACAAAGTGAGATGGATCAGATTATTACCTGATCGGCTATCCTAACACCGAGAATAACTTCTGTACATTTATTTACGACGACCATGAGCCTGTCCAGAAGGCACTGTGGCTCGGGCTATTGTTCGTCTTAGGGGGCGTGGGACAGCCCAGAAGTACGAAAATTCACCAGAACGGATAAAAAATTCACCAGATCAAAACTAAAAGGGAAGAACTGGAAATGGTATGAACGTAGATACGCCAATGATTACGATACGTTTCAATCTGAGGTAGCATTTCTACTGCACACAAAAGAAAGGTAATTAGACCTACTTCTCTTCGAAATGTCGGTAATAAAGATACTAGCTGTCACGCTTTAAACTACGGTCTACCGCAAACCGACAACTAGCGACTTTATGTGAAATTCAACAGTGACCACGTAGCCTGTAATTCCAAAACCTGTGTGTACACATTACTCCGTAGCCCAGATGCACATTGTAAATCACCTACGCTCAAATGGGAATAATGGAATTAGCTTACTGTCGGCGATCACATTAGAAGCCTCTAAAAGCATCTATCAAATGGCTTGAAAGAAACCATAACGTTAGTGTGAATGATGTCGCCATATGTCCACAGCACGGTTGAAACGGCACAACGGTTTATCCAATCACGGAGTGCAGTGCTACAACAGGGCATAACAAAAACCACTCAGCCATAGTAAACGTCGAAGGTATTGCGAAAAGGCGCAAAAAACCTCGTGCAGTCTACGCGATTTCATGCTCTGAGTGTGACTGGTAAGACGTAGGCAGGACGGGTAAACAGTTGTGCACACATTTGCAGGAGCACAAAACGGTTTTGTAATGAGCTGACCAAAGGTCATGGTAGAGACGTGGCTCATGACGCCAACACCGATCACGAGTAACATGGGGAAGGTTACGGTTTGTATATGGGGCCCATTGTTAGCAGAATGTGCAAGGACAAAATCAGTAACACTGTACCTGAAGACAGGCGAAATAGGAGTGACAAACAGACACGGCAAGTGACGGGGAATGCTGAATTTCGCATTTGTTTGGCAAAGGATTGTGTTATATTTTCGAAACGTTAAAATATATCGTTTACCAATCAGTGAGTATATTTTCAGTCCAGTATATATGCACACTGAAAAACAAAGTTAAGGCCCTAGGAAAAATGCTATTAGCAAGAGGAATATTAATACAATAATAAATATGACCGGGGCATATGAAAAATGCCAGAAATCATAGGTATAAACCAAAGAGTCAATCGTTCCCATGATACTACGCAAGCTATACACCACTTGAATCGCCAAAAGAAATAGCAAACGAAAACATTCTGGTACGAGATTAAATTTTCGACTGGAATTATCGCCCCTAGTTACATTTAATGTTCCTTCACCAGTTTAGATAGACGGTATTCAGGAGACAGATACACACACCTATGTACAGTCGTATGATTCCAACCACGGATATCAACATGGCGACTGATTAACGTCGATGTCAATATGCCTCGAAAACAGCCGGCTTCTCCAACAGGTAGCCGTTACAGCCTGTTGAAGATAGTTGTCCCGTGACGTACTGCACACGATCGAATCAACACTGATTATGCAATCTATCTGATCATCAACAGACGTGAGAGTGGGTTTGCATCCGCACACCAGGATTTACAGGTAGCTCATGTGGCAATGCTATCGAACGTGGGTTGAACTGAGGAATAAGAACACCAAGGACCAAACAACCAAACACTGAAACACTGCACGCAGTTGGTATAGTTGAGGCAGTAAACAAAGCGATGCAAGATAAACAGCCACAGTTAGTCACGAAGATGTAGTCTGGTAAATATGGTAAGGCTTTTCGCATCTGACATAAACCTAATTGGAAACACACCCACGAGAAAAACAGCAGCTTCTAAAATATACGAGTTAATAGGTGCTTCAAGAGACTTTTCGGGGTGAACATTATTGAGAAGTGAGCCCATCTGACCTTACAGCAGCAATTTGGGGGTACAAAGTTAAATGACGGAATATAGAATTCACAAAACTAAATTTGGGTGCGAAGGTGGGAGGGGAATGTCATCGACTAAGTGTAAAGCAACATGCTTGGCTCTGTAGTAAATAAATACAGCTTCAGAGCAAGAAATTATCAAAAGTTCTTTCACAATAATACAGAGTACAGGGAGGACCCTGTAGACCAGCAGTAGTGATTGATCGTGGTAAGAACTCAGCATGTAATCAAGGGCATCAATGGCAACCATTGAAAAGGTGTGACAGTCATAGTAATAATAATAGACAGACCATCAACCTTGAACTGTAGCGTGACCACTAAGGTTGGGGTTGTTAATGTGGAAGTAAAAACACTTCAAAGAACTGGTGACCCTACGAGCTCAGTTATGCATTAGAAAAGGTTATTTTGCGGCAAATCACTTTCTCCACCGTAACAGTTAACGTGCTGCCATTCTGTATTAGGTCGTTCGCTACACGGAAAGCAAAAATATTGTTATAGAACCCTGATTTAATTATCTGACCCGAATGAACAGTGCGAACAAAGCGTAAATGTCCAGTAGAACCGATTCGAAAACAGAGAAATTATGGCAAAAAGATAGACACACGCAGATGTCATAACACCACGTATCATTAGCATTGGCTTCAACCACCACAAACAAAAGGAGGACAAACAAATTGTAGTGTTCACACTGCTCCTCTGTAAACCAAAACTGAGTACATACGTTCCAGGTGGGTTTCAGACACTCACCATAAACGACGATGGTAAAAACACGAAACGTCAGACTCACTAACCAACGGGTTGGTCCACACCACATTGGTGAATTACGGAAATTATCTGACTTCCATTCCTATAGAAGTACGTGTATCATAGAGTTACCAGATGCCTTGGCCCCACGTCATGTACCGGATGTGGTTAACTTCTGTCCCACAAGTGGTTGGTTATCTTGGAACAAGGCGCGTGGTGCAGAGGAAGATACTCAGCTCGTTATTCCATCAGAAGCAGCAGAATACGCGGAAGAAACATCTTTACTTACCACCACTAACACCATTAGCCATTTAGAAACAGTGTATTAAATGAAGTGTCAACTGCATGCTAGTTAAGGAGAGGTGCAATGTGCGAATGGTCAAACCCAGCGTTTCTTTTCCAATACGATAACAATAATATAGATGTCCTGTTGGTGTCTTATTTGCAGTTGGTGTGTGATCTGGGTTGTGCTTCCACTCAAGAGAGACAGCCCTTAGAAAATACTACCTCTGATAAACCAAATCAGTGGAAATGAATAGGGGAAGTGACAAAAAGGAATAACGCATTCCTTCCACAGTAAATAACACAAAATGGATGCCGACTACTATGCGGAGCAATATCTGACGGCATCAGCAACCTTGAATACCAACAGTAACTGAATCCAAGGAGATACATTGAGTCAGCGGAGACAAGTCTACATGTCCCACACTTTAATACGAAATCCTCGTATAGATTTCGACTGCCTTCTCAAGCCGATCGCGGTTCCGTAAATTAGGTTCCGCTAACTGAGCGGCGGACGTGACCAACAGTGCGCAAGAAACGAGAGCGAAGTTGGGAAGCCAGTCGATTTACTTCGTACGGATAAGTCGAGTTCCGCAATCACAGTAAGACAGAACAAGAGGGCAGAGTGTACATACCATTTCACAGAAGTTCTCGTCGCTGAATCACTCCAGGTGATACAGCCTAACAAACGCTCTTTCGGTATTTGACCCTTGGCTTATGCAAATATCTCTTGTAGGAAGCAAGGGTTGGTTTAAAAAGGGATTGCACCACGAAAGGAACTGAGGTACCACTCTT
Organism: Paragonimus westermani; assembly: GCA_008508345.1. NCBI lineage: Eukaryota > Metazoa > Platyhelminthes > Trematoda > Plagiorchiida > Troglotrematidae > Paragonimus > Paragonimus westermani. Next base: position 115,565 of record QNGE01002206.1, read on the forward strand.
AACACACAAAGCTTGCGTTGCGTCACAGTTTGGATCCCGAAGAAAGCACCATCTGGGCCAAATAACGCGTTCGACAGAAGAGCGTGATTTACAGCAGACTGAAAAACAAAAGTTTGCACACTAGTTAGACACCAAACCGGACAGAAGCGTGTGTGATTCCAGTGGGGTAGGTGAAAACTTAATGCGAGAGGCAAAACTCACCACGCTGTGTTATTGTCATCATCATCATTATAATCACAGCTGGTAATATATCAGTAGCATACTCTGATGCACAACTGCCATACAACCATGGACAGAGGGACAAACCTAACCTAAACGAGAAGGAAAGAGGGGAGAAAAGGACATAGTTAGTAAAAGAACACGGCCAAACCCGAACATTCAACGTACAGGTACCTATGTCTCGTAAACAAACAACGAAGCTGTCGCTAACAGTAAGACATCATGAGCAACACAGCATTTCTGTTGCTTTTTCCGCTTCGTGTCAGTAACTGAAACTCAGCCCAAACAACACATGCCAGTTAGCCTGGTTAAAAGCCATCTCTTCTAACGTTTCCAGCCACACACTCTGTGAGTTTCGAGGGTCGATAGTGTATTCAAAAAGTCTGTGCAGTTTTCCATAGCAAATTTTTTTTTACAGTCATCAATCTACTACGGTTATTTTCAGAGACCGTTTAATGGTCGGCAACTCCAACAATTTCGTAAATGGCGTTAAGATGAGGAAACGTTATTGATTTGATACCTGTGTGGAACAGTGGACGTTAAAAACAGTTAACATCAACGAGCTTGATCTAGTCCACGTTCGCTCCGTGTGATGATCTGAAGGCCACGATTCTGAAACAATATAACATGTTTAAAACGTACTACCAATGGGCAGTCATGTTTTTCTAATGCGAAGACAGTGGTCGTCTATATAGTAGTCCGAACCCCCACACCCTCGGATAAGTAATCGACACCTCGGTTCACCAAATCAAGCGTAATCTACCAAGAAAAATGTGGGCACTGAGCGTCCTATGTTGTCAAAAATGAGCACCAGCCGAAAACCTATCGAAATGAGCTCCACAAACGGTAACGCAATTAGGCAACTTGACAGCAAACACCCAAAAGGAGCCAGCATCATCGCTTGTCAAAAATCATCTGGCGACGCAACATGTCATCGACTCATCAGTCATTTCGTGTTCCGTTTTCGACTCGAAGCAAACGTTTGCCACGATATGCCAAGGCAACTGCAATCAGACCCCGCTATCCCATTCACTGCATGTAGGGTTGTTGCTGTCCTGGTGGAAATCGAACTGGTTTTATACTTGAATTTTTCGCGATCGTTTTTTGGTTTGGAATTCTGTGCATTTAACTCATTTGCAGTGAACACCAGTAGAGATGCAGCGAAATCTGTTCCATCATAGACTGTGCAATGCCAGTCTTTTGTCCGCTCTAACTACGTCATGTTTTCGGCTGTTGTACTTATCATCCTCAATGCGTTGAGCGATAGAAGGACGACAGAACTTCCAGTTGTGACAAAACGACAGCATAGGTCCGCATTACATATGTACACAAAAAGGGAGTTGGCGGACCTAAAAATTGCTTCGATATGAATAGAGGTCTCATCTTTAACAATTAACAGTAATCTGAGATGGCTAGTTAACCACAGAAGACCGTCCTCACGCATTACGGAGATAAGGATAACAGAGAATGGGGATAAGCAGACTTTCATTATGCGCACAAATGCGAAAAAGTGTAATTAGGAATTAATTTGGGACACTGGAGGTATATGAGGATGACTAGCTTTTAGCTTTGGACGGCAGACACAAAAGATCAGAACTAAAGCGAAAGCAACGATCACGATCGTAGAAAGGCAAAAAGGTATATCCTGAAAGAAAAAGGAAACCAGCTAAGTGAAACGATATCAGACAGAAGATTCGGCAGTGCTGCGACTATAAACATGTTACTAACAGCACGTTGTATATAGGACAGGTGTTGTATAGAACGATTCGGATAGTCACGAAGTTCATTACTTGAAAAGCGACACCTACCCATTCCGATTACGCAGGCCACAAGGATATCCACAGACTGTAATTATATTGCTTGGCGTTCTGGTATCTTTGTAAATTTTTGTAAGTGTAAGTTAATAATGCTCGATAATGCAGACAGGTAGCTGAGAGAGCTAACAAGTAAACTAATGAACGTGGACTGTACATCCGCGTTAGTTAACCAGTTACTAGCGTATCCAGTTCTTTTGATGCGCATCGGGGAACAAATGCATCGTTCACACGATCATCTTACTTGATGTGGGGTAAGTAGCGAAGCAAACAGTGATCCAACACTTCAACTATGATCATAGGTTTGTTGATAACAAGGGCAAAATGTATTGTACAGGAGCGTCATACTTTTTTCTCCCAACAAAAATCGGACGTTTTTCCAACGCCATAGACAAAGGAGGCTTTGTGAGGGCTGCGTGTAACTGAAGAATGTAGAATGTGGCAAACTGCGCTTGTAAGTGTGGGGCGCACCCCAGGACAATCAGCTAGTTCACTCACCTGATTCCATCTGATTCACATGCTGGAAGCTGGAGGGCTAAGGAAACCAGCAGCATCCGCAAATTCGCTCAGCACTACGTTGTCCGAGGCAATGATGAAAAATAAGGGGGAGTAAACACATTTGCTTAACGCCACTGCAAGCGATCAACAAACTACACAGATGTCGATCAACTGTCAACCTGCTTGTGAAGAGACCACGCGATCATCAATAGCGCTTTCACAACGGCCTTGTGCCCGACAGAAATTACTGTGGTTCGGGGCGCCGCTCGTTTCAACAGTGATGTGAAACATCGTAGAAGAAAACGCTGTTAAAACGGTTAAAAATGGATAAAAGACCAAACGGAAGAACAATAAACGGCTTTAAATGCAGGCACATCAATAACTGCGACAGGTTGCCACTTCACATAGCGTTTCTGGCGAGCGGTTTGAGTGATCATGAGGACCCTGATCAGGCGAGTGAAATCTACCCGATTTGCTCATTGGAGCAGTCAGGGTCTTCATATTTCATGACCACGTTTTTGCTTAACCACCACACGGTTTTACTCAACTGTTACTGGTCTCAGTATATAGTGCCCAGTACGGTAAACGTCCACAAGGTATAGAGAGTACGTGGCCAAACTATCGTACGCTATGCAACGTAATTAGTTGATCAGGGGTTCACTTATCCCACGCGTTCCGGAATACGCGCTAGCAAACGGCGGCATTGCTCACGCAGTTATTCTACTCAGTAAAATCCAACTGATGAAGACAACAAAGGTAAGATGCAGCAAGTTTATTGATACTTTTGGTAAGGATAGGGCATGTTTCTGAACTATAAACATGAACAAGATACATAGAAGCACTATATATCATTTGTTTCAGGGAAAATCGGACGTTTTTTCAGCGCCATAGATGACGCAGGAGGGCAAAGACACGAGTTGTCCTTGCTATCCTTGTTGATATTTCATCCGTGATATTACAGGCTGACAAGATAGTGCCACCTAAGCCTGTGAAAATGTTAACAGTCTCAATCGGTTTGCCTGCAATAACAAACGTGTGGGGGTGGGAGTCCTTCAGTTTTGGAGAAGCACTTTCCACTTTGAAGGTGCGAAACGCATTCCATACAAACCAGTCCGGCCACTCATCTTGTTTAGCTCGGTCCGCATGTTTTCGGCAGAGAGGTTCAGTAAGACAACGTCATCCGCATAATCCATGTCTATCAATCTAGCGCCAGGAACAAGCTCAACACCAGAATGGAGATAGAGTGGTCTCAACAGCCTCATGTATTTCACTAACCCCCTCGAGAAGAACGCAATTCCAGAGGAAGTTAAAAGCTACGAAGTGGGAAGCATTCTTTGAATCTAAAGACCATTGCGGTCGGATGACTGTAACAGTGCCGACGCTTCAGGATCCGTCGAAAGGTAAAATTGTGATCAACCGGACCGGAATCCTACCTGTTATTTACGTATCTGATTTCCACTGAGATTGTGGACCGACGCAGTATAAGATCCGTAGGTAATTTGGACGCAGTAGACACTAGACTGATCCCCCTGTGATTGTCGCATAGACTTCAGACCCTATTTCTGAATATGGGACTTACTGTCGATGAGCACCCATCACGAAGTACCTCTTCAGTATTTCAAACCATCTGAAACAGTTTCGTTAGCAATGACATCAACTTCTCTCCACCCTTACCATTCTCATTTCAAGGATGGTGGAGAGAGATTAATACCAGACCTGACGAAACTGTTTCAGATGGTTTGAGAAACTGAAGTTACCCCGCGATGAGTCTCAACGACAGCACGCGCTTTGATATGTGGTGAAGTATAGGGTTCAAAGGAATTGCGGTTAATGGGGACGTTACAATTCAGGCTAGAACAATAAAACCCTTCGTCATTTTCGAAAAGAATATTGCCTGCTCCTTGTAAACTTACAGACCGTCAGATTGGAGCGTGTTGTTGAAAAGCAACTTGCTTTTTATATGTAGTGTTTCTACGGAATTGTGTATTTAAAACTCGCTGAGAAACAAAAATGCTCAGATTTAAGGTTATACCGGGGTTTCTAAAACGGTGTGAGTGAAGTGATAGCAGTTTGAATAAAACTGAAAGTGTACTGCCATTGCTGCTCAAGTGGGTCGGGGTTCGAACGAGTAACACAGGGAGTTTTAATTAGGAAGGAGGTGACTGAAAAATAATCAGTCGAAAAATTTCCCCCAATATGAGCGTCTAGATGTGAGAATCGTAAGTAGACATAGGGTAGAACGGAGTTATCACTCTATCTTAGTGCAGGTGAATTTTTAACAAAAGACAGGATATGTGGTTCGTTGTAAAAATTAGGTCGGGGTGGAAGGGAAAATCGTCACATTCCCAGTGAGTGGATCAGCGTGCACGCTGACTCAAGCTGGCGAACACGGAAAGTATGGATGGAGACACCTCCGAGAAAGAAACGCTTAAGCCCAATTGGCAGAGTGGAAATCACCTCAGATAGCAATATTGGTGGAATGCACGTGCACCATGCAAGAATGATGTGACAGAAGACGATGATCCAAGCTGGCTCTAGAGGAAGAGATGCAAATTACCCTAGTTAGTTTAGGACTTATTGAAAGCAGTCCAGCAGAATACTACCCAGTCAGTTCTCACTATCGAAAATCGAACGACAACGAAAAGGAAGACTCAGCACATTGACCCCTGTGTATGGATGCGTACTGGTGTCGACCCTTGGAAACAGGGCCTAAAAAGAAACACGTTAAACTAGCGAAGGGAGCAGAGAGTTGTGTTTTCAGTTCCAAAACGAACAATAAAAAATCAATGGCTTGACACAAATGAAGAACCAAAATCATCAAGTGTATAATGGATGCGACCATCAAAAAAATATTGTCAGTGATAGTCGCTGCAAGTTGTAATGGTATGTACAATGCGTAACTCACTGTTGTTGTAGTCGGTACCCTCCCATACCAAAATCATGGACTCACGAGTGGTCGTAGGAGACCTGAGCAACCAAATACTCTTAAAGGTTAAAGCCAGGCGACTACAACCAGCTTTGGCTATGTTGTTGCAACACCACATACGTGCACAAGATTACTGTCTCTATTGGCGTGGCCGTAGTTTGTGGGCACAGTAAATTACGCGAGCCCTGTGACGTCACCTATAAATCTGCAGGCTTAAAATGGGTGTGTTAATTACAATGGTATAAGTCAATCACGTTTAACTAGCGCACTGTATTCTATAGTAAACAGCCAAAATGAAGGCAAGGGATTGAGTGTACTTTCAAAATCAAGAACTGTCTTCTTAGTCATTCCTCATTCTGCTCATGGTCATAAGAAATCGCTTAAGAGTAGTTGAGAGAGGAGTAACCTGTGAGGTAGTGATCCCTTTAGAACCGTCCGGAACAACGCCCATGATTCCAGACCAAATCCGAGTAACGCATAATGAACTTTACCATGAACCATGTGACTTGAGCCTGCAATGTATTACATGCAAGTGGTGTCGAAACACCGTAGCTGATGTTGGCCGGTCACATGGCTTTAATGTGAAGGAGTGTTAAATTGCTCAGGACGCATAAGATTACCTGTAAGTCCAGGGTTTCAGTGTGGGAGAGTATCCACCACAGAAACGACCAATTACGCCATGTAATTCGTCACATCTAGTTGGGTGATTTACATCCCCCCTCTGCAGCCAGCTTGGGTAATCATCATCTGTCACATCTTTCTTGCACTTTACCAATATTCCTATTTGAGGTGATCTCAACTCTTCCTGTTGGACCTAGGCGTTTCTTACTTTGATGATTCTTGTCCACACACTTCGTCAGCGCGTACGAAGATCCACTCGTTGGAAATACGACGTTTTACCTTCCCGCTCCGACCATATATCCACGTGGAGACACGTTTACTCACACATGATGAAACTAGCACGTTGATAAATGTTCACGTGATGGAGTATTCTAGAACAGTTATTCCAGGCTCAGACAGGAACAACAGACAACATGTAATGCGCGACGGAGTGGAAGCACTGAGGAACAGCGTCTCTCTGAAGAGCGAGAGCACAGCGAGAATCTGGAATGGTGGAAAACCGAAACAGTATGGGCCAGAGGCCCAGTAAGTCATGCACAAAACTTACTTAAAAGTGAACCAAAATGGCGCCAATAACACAGCAGCGGAATGCGTTACAAACATAGCACTTAAACCCCGCGGGAGGTCGTTACCGTGACCTTGACTTGCAACTATTCAAGCGATTTAAGTACAAGTAGGAGTTCAAGTTACGCAATACCACAACGGTTGGTGATAATCAGATGGTGGAAAGTATTCTGCGTACAAGGGAGCCTTAAACAGTTCGGGATAGGTAAGCTTTGGAAGTTCTGCTTCTTGATCACATATTTTGCTAGTGACGTTCATGGTCAGAGGTCGACCGCTGGTTGGTAGGTGATTAGAGGTGAGATCTTCTTGGGTCCTGCTCCGGTGAACCTACTTATCATAGCGGATAACTGAACGCGTTCATGGGGTGCCAGTTTTGTGGTCGTGCGGTTCGGCTGTGAGATAATCACATTTCTGTTCTTCTGTATGGGTGGACATCTGTTGGGAGTAGGGGGTGTCTAAACACTATAAACAACTCAGGTATTAACACGACGCAAAAGTGTGGTGGGAGCGGAAGAAACTGACGCGCGGTAGTTCGCGAAAGTAGTTGGATTATCTTACCGCTACACTCAATTATGGTATTTCCTATTGATTCGGTTCGTCGTCCTGACCTGGAAGGATTTTAGTCCGCAGAAGAATTGATCGCGGAAACAGATAGATCCAGAAGTTTGCTGAAGTAGTTGGTTGGTTGAAGTGGCCTTCAGCTACTT